>CM052543.1:3028707-3078140 GCA_028533065.1 Trachops cirrhosus | reverse complement strand
GGATGTTGGAACATTTAAAGATGTCCTGGAGGTTCCTAAGCCTCTCCTCATTTTTTTTTTTTGAATTCTTGTTTCTTCATTCTTTTCTGATTGTATGTTTTTTTCTTCCTTCCGGTCCACTCCAATGATGTGAGACCCATCTTTCTTTCCATCACTATTGGTTCCCTGTGTATTTTTCTTCATTTCACTTATTGTAGCCTGCATTTGTTCATCTAATTTGTGACCAAAATCAACCAATTCTGTGAGCATCCTGATCACCAGTGCTTTGAACTGTGCATCTGATAGGTTGGCTATCTCTTGGTCACTTAAAAGTATTGGCTGTGGGGCTTTGATTTGTTCTGTTTGAGCCATTTCTTTTTTGGGGGGGTCTGGTTGAGCCTTAGGTGATCACCAGGGCGGGGCACCCTAGTCACTGGGTTGTCACGCTGTATGTGGGGGTGGGTTCAGAGAGGGAACAATGGCGCTTGCTCCTCTCTCTCTAGGACTTCAGTCCCCTCTGCCGCTTCCCACAAGCAGACTGGGCCCTTCTGGTGCTGGTTCCCAGGCGGGTGAGCTTGTGTACGTTCTAGAACCCTGTGGGTCTCTCCAAGGAACCCTCCGGTGAGGCTGGGCGACTCTCCCGGCACCTCAACCCCCACAGGTGTTTTCAGTCAGTGCTTTTAGGCTGTATTTCCCGGCGCTGGGTCCCTGGGTTGCACGGTCTGTGTCGCTGCCTGTTTCTGCCTGGTTTATCTGCATGTGAATGTGTGACTGCGGACAGCCAGCTGCCTTGCGCACCTCACTGGGTCTGCTCGGTGCCTCCCCCACCCAAGGTCTGCCACTGGATCCGTCAGCCGCCCCTGCGCGTCTGGGGTCCGCCAACTGCCGCCAGCACCCTGCGGGCCCGCGTCTGCCAGACACCGCTTTTTCCTGCCCGGACCCCTCGACCCCTCGACCCCTCGACCCCTCTCCGTCGGCCTCTGACTCTGCCCCTCTTACCGGCTGGATGCATGGGTGTCAGACTTCCGTACAGTTCGTTTCTCTCTGTTCTGGTTGTTTTTTTGTTTCTAAATTTTTGTTGTCCTTAGTTTTGGCTGTGCGAGGAGGCACAGTGTGTCTCCCTACGCCTCCATCTTGGCTGGGAGAGCCCTGATGAACTTCGTGGCCTTGACCTTGGGCACACACTGGGCACAGGAGGTGCAGCAGATAGGCTGCTTGTGGCCACACCTTTTCTCCGGACAACCCCTGTTCCCTTTTCCTCGGTCATCTTGGAAGTGAGCACCCCAGAGCTGGAAAACTTGATCATTGTTACTATGGCAAGACTCCCCAAAGCCACCTACGGTACAATGCGATTCCTGTCAAGGCTCCAATGTTGTGAAGAAATGGAAAAGCTGGCCCTCCTATGTAATCGCAAGGGGCCCTAAATATCCAAAACCATGTTTGACGGGAAAACAAAGTCGGAGGACTTGCATTCCATGACCCCCCCACAGTCCTGCCCACGCTTACCTGGAGGCCAGCAGAGCCCTGGAGGCGGCTGAGCACTCTGCCTACCACTGCGGGCCCCGCTCGTTAGAGGGAAACCACTGGGTCCACTCCATGCCCGAGGGGAAGAGATGACACAGCGGAGTCGAGAGTCAAGGGTCAGAGCTCACTGGGAGCCACGTGAGAAGCTGGCCCTGTGTGTACCTAATCCACAGCCTCATCCTCAAAGCTGGGGGAGGCCTGTGGGGTGCCTACACCTGCCCCCCGGGGTGTGTCGCCTCCCGCTCACTGCGGCTTGTTCCCCTGTGTGTTCTGTGGCTTTGGAACATGAGCTCAGCTTCCGAAGGGCTTTAGCTGAGGAATCTTGAGGCCGGGCTTCAGGGATCCACCTAGAAAGATTTCCTGCGTGTTTTTGCCAGCAGCTAAGGAATACCACTAAGCCATAGCACGACTATGTTTTAATGTTAACTTCTTAACTTTGGGGCGTCTCCTGTGTGGGAACACTAAACTCAGAAGCAGGCCTGAAATCATAAAACTGTCCTGGGAAACTTTTTCTCCACCCAGGGCCCAGATTTCTTCCGATCTTTGTGTACCTGTGGGCGGAATTTCTTCTCCCCGTTTCCCAGAAGTGTCGCTTTTCTATGGTGCCAGCTTTCTGCACGGCCTTGGTGGCAAGGTCCTCCCGTGAGGCCCCGGCCGCCAGCCTGCAGCCTGTGACCACCAGCACTCCGGCCCTGGGGTCCAGGGCCCAGCCCATTGCCCGTCTGCTGCCCCCTGCCTAGCCCCAGCAGCCCCTCTTCTCCATAATCTGGGCTCCAGTTTCCACTTCAGTTTCGACCCTGGAGGACATACTACTTTAAGAGCCTGTGTGTGTGTGTGTGTGTGTGTGTGTTTAAGTTTGTTTCTTATCCAGCGTCTCTAGGTGTTTCTAGAAGGAGACTTTTCAGGAGGTCGAACCTGCTATGGAGAAGTTAAAGACCGTTAAAATTTTAGCCCAGAGTCTCAGAATCATAATTTTACACTCTCCCTGGGGCAGACGGGCAGAATCACAGAGGCAGAGGCTGTGACAGGGAGTCCGAGCTTTCACTCAGCAGTCCAGACCTGCACCCAGTTGCCTCATCCACAGGTGGCAGTCAGCAGAGGTGACAGCAATGTCACTGTTTCCCCAGCCTGCTGGGACTTGCAGCCATGACCGATTACGCTGGCTGTCCTGGGTGTGCGTGTCTGGTGTCTGTTCCGTGTCAGCATGTGGGTCTCATCCACATACCAGGAGCAGCGAGGGGGCATGGAGAGTCTTCCGGCGGGGAGCCCACCCTGGCGCAAGGAAGCGCGACTGGAAGCCACTCTGTCCAAGTGCCTGGTCTGTGCGCTGAGTTGCCTGTGCGTCTGTTTGACGCCAGTCTTGGTCCAGCATCCAGATGGACATTAGAAGTGGCGTGGGCTGTGGAACACTGCATACCGGTCCCCACGCCTGCCCACACGCCCCGGGACCCACGCTCTGCCAAAGGTCCACTTGCTCCACATTCAGAGGTTGTCATGTCTGATTGCCCAACCTCATCGGGACGTGGCTGCAATCTTGCCAGGAGGGTGTTGCCACATCTGCTACCAAAGAACAGTCCCTTCCAGTCCAGAAGCTGGCTGGGACCTGGAGGGACAGAGGGCTGGCGCTTCCCCCAGCCTACGGGTCACCCTGTGTGACCCTCTCTGGGCCTGCTTGTCTTTGAAAGTCTGCATGCAAAGCAGACGGCTTTCGGCCCTTCACCTGCCTGACTGTACGGGCCACCTGGTGGGGAGGCCGAGGGGAGGTGGCCTGGGGCCCTCACTGTAGCCGTAGCTCTCACTGCCCCCGTGACTGCAGGACCCCCAAATCTGCCAACTGGGGCTTCCTGCGCAGGCCTCACAGACCACAGGATCAGTCGCCTTCCGTAGAACTGGGCCCAGAAAGGACGCAGCCAGTCGTCTGGGTCGGGGAGGACGTCACCGGCTGAGTTTCATCGAGAGCTGACTCTGAGTGCCCAGACGGTCTCGCTTCCTGGCACCCTTAGTATCTCAGTCATTTCTCGTGGTGCTCCTCAGGCCAAAAGAAATCTCCAGTAGCTCTATCTACGAGTTAATTTAGGTCTAAATATCTTACAAGCATTTATGTGTGAATAATGTAGTAGTCGTTTAGAAAATAGAATTCACATCAACAGAAAGAGACGATGGTGCTTCTATCCCGTTAATAACACTCCTACTTACTGATTGGCTGTGCGCCCCCCTGCCAGTTTCTCAAACCTTGAAATCAGACGGGACACCCGCTAGCGTCATGTCCTGCCCCGTCGTGATCTGCACGCTTTGTTTTCAGAACTACAGGAAACCCAGCTTCTCCAAGTTATGCCGGGAAAGAAGTGTGGGGTGAGATCTAACCCGACGACGCTGTGAACCACTTGGAGCTTTTACCGAGCTCAGAAACGGACGCTATCGCCACCTCCCTCCAAAATGTACAGAATTTAGCCCTGGCTGGTGTGGCTCCGTGGACTGAGCGCGGGGCTGCGAACCCAAAAGTCACTGGTTTGATCCGCAGTTGGGGCAAGTGGCTGAGTTGTTGCCCAGGTCCCCAGTTGGGGGCGGGCCTTGTTTCCCTCCCTCTCTGTCTCTCTCCCTTCCCCTCTCTCTAAAAATAAACAAATAAAGTCTTTAAATATTTTTTTAAATGTACGAGATTTAAAACTGCGCCCTGTGAGTTCTCCCCAGGATTCAGGTACCCGGGAGCAACCGTGTGGAGGCGAGCCCCCCATGCCTGCTTCTTATAGAGATACACTTCCCTGAGAAGGACCTGGGCTCAGACAGGGAGACCCCCGCCCCCCGCCCTCACCCCCCGCCTGAAGTCTCAAGCCTGGCTCCAGCGCCCCCTAGAGGCTGCGATAACAAAACTGAAGTGAGGACAGTGGGGGGCCCAGAGGAGGCAGCACAGTTCTTGGGTGGGAGAGTCTCGGAGACCGGAAGCTAGAGTGGGTGTGGACAAGGGTCTGGCCTTCAGCCAGGGGTGGAGGGGTGCGGGGCATATGAGGAATGCTGTGGCCCCAGCAGACGAAGTTTTGGAGCGCAGTTGGGGGCTTCACGACCCTCCTTGCTAGTCCTCACCTACTCGTTCAAAGCCTTCACAGTGGGCTCAGTCCCCTCTCCCGTAAGGGGCGGAGTAGAGAAGGGGCACCCCCAGGCTGCAGGGCAGCTGAGTCTCTCGTGGCCATGAGGCTGAAGCTGGTAGGGCAGTGGCCAAATTAACCTGGGCTCGGCACAGGGTGACCCTGACATGGCTTAGAAATGGACCCTGTCCCCCAAGGAATCTCTTGGGGAGCTATGGGCAGAAATATCCCAATAGACAAAGGGTGGGGGCTGGTCAGGGAGGCCGGGGGTGCTGACGAAGACTACAGGAGGGGCAGCTGGACCTGGGTCTCTGGAATCTGTCTCATGCTCTAGACCCATTGGTCTCTGCGGAGGTCCCTGACGGCCACCCCAGGGTCGTTGGGATGGGACTGGTGAAGTCTGGCAGGTTTCGGGAGGGGCGGGGCTTCCAGAAGGGTTGCCTGCCTAGTGGGCGGGGCTTGGGGGACGGTGGCAGCCACCGGGAGGTCAAGGCCTCTGAGGACAGTGCCCTAGAAGCTGCTTTAGCCACACACAGCCCGGGAGCTCTAGGTCCCCCGGCGGCTTGAGACTTCCCAGTCAGGACAATATAAAACTCTCTTTATTGTTCCCTTTCTATAAAAAGTCGTGCCTCTTGGTGGGCTACAGGGAGAGAGTGTGCAAAGCGCAAGACAAGCTCCGCCCAAGCCTGTAGCCGCGAGCTGGGGCGGGACAGGGGGAAGGGGTGTGGCCCCCGTCCCTGTCCGGGGCTGGGGCACGTGCTGGGAGGCGGCAGCCCCTCCGTGGGGTGGGTTCCGCTGTGCTTTCTCAAACCCTAGGCCCCGCCGAGGGGTCTCAAGGTCCCACCCCACGTAGGAGGAGGCTGAGGAGTGGATCCCAAGCTCCAGGTGGTCCCGGGTTCTGGGAGAGGTATTCCCAAACATGGGAGTGGGCGGCAGAAGGTCCTTCCTGAAGATGGCGCAAGAATCAGGGGCGCCCCTGTCCTGAGATGCGGCAAACGAGGCCTGCGAGAGGGCTGGGCCCCTCACTGCTCCTCAGGTCCGTCGCCTTCCTGCGCCTGTTCGTAGGGGCAGCGCCGGCGGCCGAAGCCAGCTGGCTCGGGGCCGGGTCGGGGCCCCGCGAGCAGCGCCTCGTCCTCCGCGCCGTCCCCGCGGCCGCCACCGCCGCCGCCGCCGCCGCCGCCATAGCGCTCGCCCTCCGCATCGCTCTCATCAGAATTGTCCTCCTCCAGGTAGCGGTAGCCGCGCACCTTGTGCTGCGGCCGCGGGATGCGTGGCTGGCGCGGGACCACGCCCCGCCGCAGCTTCTGCTCCATCACCAGGTACGAGATCGTGGCCACCACCAGCGTCAGCAACAGCACCACCAGCTTAGCCTGGGCGCACAGGGAGGGATGCTGGGGACCCGCGGGGCGTCGCCCCCGCCTCCCTCGCCCCGCCCCGCCCCCCACACGGATAGGCCTCTCCCACCCGCTGCCTGACCACCCTCCTGCCCGCAGGACTCAGTTCCAGCTCGGGGCTTTCCAGGCACAGGCGAAGACGTTGACAAGTGCGGACGCATGTCTGGCCCCCTTTCACTAGGGCTTAGGTTACTGTCCCTTACATGCGGGGGGCGCAAGAAATGCTTCCTAGGCGTATTTGACTGTAACCCCCAGAAAATTCTACATCATAACTCAGTACTTATGCACATAACCGCATGCACACTCCCTGCTATTTTCTATTCTATTTCGCTTTTTAAAACATGGGTCAGAGAGGACCTGCTAAACCGGCCCATTAGCTGGGTGGAAGCGAGCATGCGGGCCCCTGCTCCTCCGTGGTCACCAGGGAGACGGACGCTCAGCATCCCTCTAAGGCCCAGCGGAACAGGTTAACCTGGAGAACAGGTTGTCCAGCCAGACACAAGGTGGCTGGGATGCGTGCGCCACAGGTGAAGAGCAAACTGGGAACCCTTTCGGAGAGCGGTAAACTGAGGCCCTCAGGAGGTGAGGCAGTAAGTGAAGGCTGGGTCTGGGGCCACCCAGGGGAGAGTTGGGGGGCGTGTGGGGTGCCTAACACCCCAGAGGCCCTCCCGCACCCCACTCAGCCTCACCTTCATGGGCAAGCTGGAGCCTAGGTACACAACGAAGATGGCCACCGCCTGCCACCAGTGGTAGATGGTGAAGATGAAGTCTTGCCTCTCTTTGTCCTCGTACAGGATCCCCAGCAGTGCTGCAGGCAGACAGGACAGGGCAGGAAGGGAAGAAGTGTCACCCAGGGTTCAGGGTGCCTGATCTCCCGCCAGTGACGGGCCTAGGTGTGCCAGGTCCCAGCCCTCGGCCCCGCTCGCATAGAAAGCTGTTGCAGACCGGTGCTGGCCTGCCCCCTAGTGGAGACCCTGGTTACCACGCTGCCCGGGGAGCTGAGCTGATTAAAGAGCAGGTGAGATGGGACGCAGGTGGGCCTCGCCCTGGGGCACGCGGGGCCTGAAAAGTGAAAAGCTTCGTGTGCAGTCACATCCTGTCCCCTTTTGGATCCCCAGCTCCTCCATGCCAGGCCTGCAAGGCCTGTTTCTCCTCACCCCGGCTCAGGGAAGGCAGCCTGCTTGCAGCAACGAGCGGTCCGCAAATCAAACCGGAAGTTGGGGGACTTGACCGTATTCCCAAAGAATCCTCCCTGGGGTGGGCAGAGGGGCACTGCACAGGGACGCAGGGGGCTCAGGGTCTACTCTCAGGCCAGTGAAGTGGAGAGAGCAGGTACAGAGATGTGGATTCAAATGCGGGCTCTGTGGGTGACGTGGAGTGAGATACCATAATTTGCCAAGTATAATGTGCTCCCGTGTATAATGCACACCCACGTTTTTGGACCAAACTTTCAGGAAAAAAATCTTTCGTTTTAATTTTTAATTCAATTTCTTATTTATATACATTTAGAAACAAACCAATGATCGTATTCCAGGGTATTATTTTGCATACAGATATCATTATGGCTTTCTAGAGTTACACTTTTAATGCATAAGCATAAGTTAAAAAATTAAAAACATTTGTATAGATACAGAATTAACACTACCCATGTATATGCACATCCTTATTTTTCCCTCAAAAATTTGGGCAAAAAAAGTGTGCATTATACACAGCAATACACGGTCACTCCCCAGGGCCACTTTTCCCATCTGTAAATGAGGTCAGGCGTGTATGTTACATGGTGAGGTTTGAATGTGAGCAAGCCCACACAGCGCCTGTCAAATCATATCCTCGACTGCCACTCAGACATGAACACCTCCGTCCTAAGGCCCTACAGTGTGACTGTACCCCATGCGGCCGTTGGGAAGGGACACGGGCTCCCAGGGCCCATGAAGAGAGAGCAGGAGATCTTGGCAGAAGGGGATACGGGACCGGGCCCAAGTCCAGGCATTTCACGGGTCCAAGGTGCCCAGACTGCATGCTGCCCAGAGGCTGCCCCTGAGCAGAACGGCCAAGGGGGTGTGGTCCAGAGCGTGGGGCTCTGGGTACAGGTGCCTGACTCTCCGCTGGTGAGCGCCGGGGCCACGTGAGCCAGCCCCTGCCCTGCCTGCAGTGAGCATGACCTCCGCCGCGCCACACCCCCTGCGGCCACGTGCAAAGCGGTCGACAGCACCGTCCATCAGAACAGAGGCTGGTGTGGGGGACCCAAGTGGCTGCCCCTCTGTGTACCCACTGCACGGTACTGGCATGTCTCTGGTTCAACCCCCCCTTTCTGCAGACAGGGCCCCGCTCCCCAGTGCCCCCACCCCAGCCCACTCTTAGTCCTGCCTGGACTTGGACTTAGACGTGGGGCCTGGACTCTGCTCGTCTGCAGACTGGTGTCAGGCTGCACACCCGCTCCTAGCTCCTCTGTAACGGCCATACCTGCACCTGCGCCCTGGCCTGTGGGCGGGGCCACCTGCTGCTTCCCGTGCTCCATAGGGCACAGACCTATGGTTCCCTGGAATCTGCTCCCAGTGTCATGAAAACTGTCTGACGGGCCCTGTTCCCTGGTTGAAGGCAGGGTGGCCAGTGTGTTTTTCACGTTATCCTCCAGAGGTTTCCACAGAGCCCCATACCTACCCCATGTACGCACACGATCGCACGCTGACCCCTCAGCGTCCACAGGGCCCCATGCCCAGCCGGGGTGTCCACAGGGTGTCCATGGCATATGACTCCCATACCTGCCCCAGGGTGGCCACAGTCCTCCCCTTTGTCCCTCCAGTATCCACGGGACTCTCACCCCTGTAGCGTCCACAGGGATCTCCTCCTACCTCTACCATGTCCACAGGACCCTGTGTCAGACCTCCTGTGTGTCCATGGGACCCCACGTCTGTCCCTGGGATGTCTGTGCTGCCCGCACCCACCCCAAGGTAACCACAGGGTCCTCTGTTCAGCCACCCCAGGGCCCACGGCCATACTCACTGGAGAGCCCGGTCTTGTTGAGGGCACTGCCCACACCCCAGAGGACAGCTGCCACATAGAGGATCCACATGTGTTGCAAGACCTTCGGTTTAGGGGCCCAGAAAAAGAGGCCGACAGTGAGCAGCAGGTGCAGCCCGGACCCGGACACCAGGGGCACGTGGCGTGGCAGCCACAGCCCCATCAGGCCCAGCAGTGAGGAGGCCGAGGCGCCCAGGCTGTAAGCCACGAGGAGGTAGGCCAGGCGTTCCAGCCCGACGGAGCACACGCCGTAGCCCTGGGGGACAAGAGTGAGCGTGTGAGGCGCGCCGGCCCAGGCTCTCGCTCTGCCCACAGGAGGTCTGACTTCAGGCCACACCCTGCCCTCTCTGGGCCCCCTGGGTGCTAACACCCTCCGGGGCTCTTGGGAAGCCTCAGGGGTCAGGTCCCGGGCAGAGAATGGGAAAATGCTGGGACACTGTCCCCATGCGCCAGGGCTGCACCGCACGGGGAGTCCAATGCTCGGTGGGCGTTACCGAACTTCCACCAGACCGCACCTCTGGGAGTGAAGGCCTTCACCAGGGTCACTCCCCAGAGGAGGGAACTGAGGCTCGGAGAGGTTAAAACGGTTTGTCCAGGGTAGGCGGGGAACACGAGGAGAGGGAGGGGAGAATGTGGGACACACTGCCCATACTTACACTATATTCAGACCTTGGTTGCGGTCTGTCTGAAATTCAAATTGAACCGTACATACCGCATTTCCCCTGGCAACCTTATGCAGGCTGTACTTACCAGGGCCAGACCAGTGCAAGCAAAGAGCACCTCGAAGCCGCTGTAGATGAAGAAGGGCGTGAGGTGGCGCAAGCGGAAGTCGCGCACGTGCTTGAAGGGTAACTGGAAGATGTTGCCCCAGCCCACGCTACGTAGGTCGATCTCCTCTGTGGGCCGGTACGCCGCACCGCACAGGCCCAGCACCTGCGGACGAACCCGCACCGTGAGGAGGCGGGCCGAAGGCACCCCGCCCCGCCCCTAGACACAAGTGCCTCCTCTCTGTCCCGGCCCCGCCCCAGACACGCCCACAGGCCTTGGCCTTGCGTCCCAGCTCCGCCTCCAGGCCAAGCCCTCATCCTAGCCACTCCCCCAACACCTTAGTCCTGCCTCCAGCACCGCCCCCGAGGCGTAGGCACACCTTCGGACCCTTGGCTCTGGGTTCCACCTCCAGACCAGGTTCCTGCCAGTCCTGTAGGACCTGGTGTCCAGGAATTCCACCCCAGATCTGGCCTGGTTCCTCTCCAACTCCAGTCTCCGTCCACAGACATCTGCCTGCCCTATGGCCCCGAGGCTCAGCGGTCCTCCCCCCAGGACTCAGCCCTGGTTCCTGCCTCAGACGACCGTCTCCAGGCCTCGATCCTGCCCAGGCCTCCAGCCACGCACCCAGATGGCAGCCCTGGCTCCCCGCCTCATTCCCAGACCTCAGGGACTCCACCCCACCCCAGGGCCACACCAGCAGCATGGCCAGGAAGGCCACGGCCATGAGCACGCTCTCCACCACGATGAGGTTTCGGCTCCGCGGCAGCGTCCGGAGAACCGTCTTGTTGAAGCCGCTGAGGATGCCCTGACTGTTGGTGCCTGAGAAGGGGCAGAGAGAGCATCGTGAGGCCGCAAGTAGGGCATACTCTCAACTCAGTGACAAAGGCATGCCGCAAGGCTAGTGGGCGGGAGGGGAGGGTTAGAGGGGTGAATGAGGGCAGTGTCCGCAAAGGCAGGGTTTCTGGGGAGTAATTTGGAGGTGAGGGCCAGGAGGGCTGAATGTATTCGAAGAAAAGAAATACTTTCTCCCATCCCCCTTCCTGCGTTATTGCACGGAGGCTGGGGGTGGGGGGTGCAGGGCGCCAATCCGTCTCCCACCTCCATACATTTACTGTGCACTGATTGAGCTCTGAGGGTATGACTTGACCCCAAGAGAGATTTCACAGGCAGCTTCATCCCCGATGGCACCTCCTCCAGGCAGCCTTCCCTGACACACCCCTTCCCTCTTGCTGGGTCAGATTAACTACATACTCCAACAGGGCCCTGCGCCTCACCCACCAGAGCCATGGGACATCGGACTCTGCGCCCTGACCCCTGTGAGAGAGAGCAGCCCCTCTGCCTTCAAGGGCCCAGTGTCTGCAGGATAACTCAGCGGGGGAAGCGAGCGGGACTTGGGGACCCCGCCCCACGAGGACTAACCGCAGCTGTGCACGTTGTACAGCGTGTGGTTCAGGTCATACAGGTAGTTGTTCAGGAAGTAGATCATGGGCAGCTGGGCGCAGGCAAAGCTCAGCTGTGGGCAGGAAAGCGGCGTGGGCCAGGCTTGGGGCATGGAACCAAGGAGGGGGCGCAGGCATGATCTGGAAGGGTCTGGGCACAGCCATGGGGGGTCAGGAGCCCTCCCACCCCTGGGGCAGCTGCTGGTATATGTGGGTGGGGCGGTGCTTCCTCCTGGTCAGCACTATGGTCAGCAAGGGAATGAGGTCTCAGTCACTTGGGGTAAGCAAGCAGGGGTTGGCCCGAGAAAGGGCAGTGGGACTAGAAAGCTGAAAAGACTGGAATGGGCTCCAATGTGTGGGTCCTCAGGCTATATATTGGGACCCCAGGGCCCCATATGTAGAACTCACGTGGAAAAAGCTATAGAAGATGGCTTGGAAGACCAGGAGATAGGGCGCGTGGGAACCCCGCGGCGGGCGCTGCTGCGGGTCCTGCCCATCCCGCTCCTTGTAGTGGGAGTACTCATAGTACTTCTGGGCCATCCTGGACCACAAAGGAGAGAAGCCTCCCCGAGTCAGACACCTCTGCTTCCTGCACCCAGAGCTATGGGCTGGCCAGCCCCTGCATCTCACAGATGGGGACACAGGCCCTGAGGGCAGAAGGGGCCGATCCAGGTCTCCAGCCTCCCACCCTCCTGCCCCCCAGACTCACCTGGTGATGTAGTTGCCCATGGAGGCCCAAAGAGGCACGATGGCCATGCCCAGGGCCACGGCGGAGGGCACGAGCGTGTAGTAGCGTTCCCAGTAGTTGGTGGAGACAAAGAGGGCGTAGATGCCCACCCCCAGGAACATCATCCACTTGGTGCCAAAAAACCTGTGGGCAGTGAGAGGGATGCTGGTACCACATCTTACCAGGACTGCCGGGACTATCGTGGCCGATACCAGAGTGGCCACAACTCTCGGTTCATGAGTCTGTGTGAGGTGAGGAGAGACCCCCTGGCTGTGGCATCAAGGACCCTAAGATAGAGTCTCAGAGATAGGGAGTTGCTGAGTGGCCCCAGGCGAGCCAGGCGTCCATACCCCTGCCTTCCCGGCAGTCTTGTGGGTGCAGAGCCCAGACCACAAATGTCTCCTAGCCACTGCAAGGGCGGAAGGAGATAAAGCAGGGTGAGGCCTGTGACCTCATCCAGGCCTCATCTGTGTTCTGGGCTGACTCACCCGTCCTCTTCCCCAGCCACCCACACGTGCTGGGACTGCGGGGCCCAGGCACATGTCCAGGGGCTCGACCCACGCTGGCTCAAGGAGACCCCGGAGCAGAAAGAGGAAGAGGCTGCCGTGCTGGCCCCGGCCAGGCCCGCACCCTGGGGCCCTTCCTCCCTGCCCACCGCTCTTGCAGCGCACGTGGTGAGTCAGGAAGGTTTCAGCTCACTGGCTCTGAGAAAATGTCACACCGCCCTCAAAGGGGGTTGACGAGAGGCCAGATAAGGCACTGACGAGTGACAGTTGGGGCATGGAGGCTGGTCAAGCTAAAAGCCGCCACCGAGATCTTCGGTTTGTTTTCTTAAAGTATTTGTGCTCCTTAGTTCCCCTCAGTTCCCAGGAAGCGTGACGTGAGCCTAGTTTTCTGACGCGATTACTTCTCCTTCTGCCGCAGAGCCCTGGTTCCTTTATTGTCCTTATGTTGCCCCGTGAGGAACAGACCGGCAGCCCCCTCCGATCTAGCTGAGGGAGGGCAGGCCACACAAGGTGCCCTGGACGTCGTAATGGAGTAAAACAGGAAAAGAGTGAAAACACTAGCAGCCGTTGCTGGGAGGCGCAATGACACGCAGGCCCCGGCCGGTGTGGCTCACTCAGGGGGGTGGTGTGGCTCACTCAGGGGGGCGCAGTTCCGCAACACGAAAGCTCGCCGGTTTGATTCCCAGTCAGGGCACGGGCCTGCGTTCCTGGTTCGGTCCCCAGTTGGGGCGCATGAGAGAGGCAACAAATCCATGTTTCTCTCTCGGTGTTTCTCTCCCTCTCTTTTCCATTCCCTTCCCCTCTCTCTAAATATAAATAAATACAATCTTTTTTAAAAAATGACACACACAGCCAGTGGTCATGCGGACTATCAGCCTGGTAGTTTGGGCAGGGGGCGAGGACGGGGGCTGGGAGCCACTCTGCCGGGGTTCCACCTGCGGTCTGCCGCCTGCTGCCCGTGTGACGCGGGCAGGCCGTTGAAGCTCTCGGTTTCTCCTCGTCTAAGCTTCCAGCGCCTCCCTCAGACTGCAGGGAATGAGCTACCGCTCAGCAAAGTGCCCAGCACACTGGAAATGCCACGAGCTGGTGGCTGTTAGCAACGGCGGTGGGTTTCAAGAGCCGATAAGCCTTCCGTATGCCTCTGACCTCGTAAGGGCCGTGCTGGGAATTTACCCTGGGAATTATTTTTTTTTTTCATTCAGAGAAGAAAACGGCTACAAAGTACAAAGCGAACATGCACAAAAGCAGAGGGCGCCGCGGCGCACTGCTCTGAACCACAGCGGGTGCCCGCAACTCTGCCGGGACGCTCCCTCCTAGAATCCCCACTGGGAAGCAGGGGACAGGCCAAGAGGCGTGCGGTGCAGAGAAAGCAGAAGCGGACGGGACACACACATGCTCCGGTGACAGGGCCGTAAACAGCACCCTCCACGCCGGTTGGACAGCGGAGGTAGCCCGTGTACTGGAGGGCTTGGGAGGGGCTTTCTTTGTCCTGATTCCCATTATGATTCTAATGCTGTTTGCACAACTGTGATAAAGGATTTTTTTTGCCAAGATAGGGGAACGAAAACCCAAGTGATTCGTCCACCGGTCTCTGGGTCCCGCCTGGCAGGTAGGGCGCTTGTGGCCGGAGCGCTTTCAAGAGGCCCGGACGCTTTCAGGCTGGAGCAGGAGCAGGCCCCCTGGGGCCCCTGCCCACCCATGGCCTTTCCCAGAAATGTCCCTCAACACCAGCCACAGCTGCCCGGGGCCAGGGCTGGGTGCCTGGGTCTTGCTGATCAGACTGTGGCTCCAGGCCCCAGAGGAGGGCACAGGACAGTGCCACACGGGTCACAGGAAAGCTGAGGGAAGGGGGCCTGGGTGAATTTCTGTTGCTTGAAACCCAGTGTGCCCTGGGCAAAGCTTGTCTCCTTCCCCCAACCCGGCTTCATCCCTTCTCTCCCCACCCCCAGGGAGGCAAGGACTCTCCCAACTGCCCCCTCCCAAGACCACCGGGGCAGCCCCTGAGCCCCTTCAGGGTGGGGGTGACAGCCCGGCCGGGGGACAGCAGCGCCCCACCTGATGAGCACGGGCGTGTAGAGGAGGGCCGCGATGGGCGTCACGTTGATGCCGATGAGCATCTTGCTGTCGATGTCCGGCAGCCCCATGTTGCCGTACTTCACCTCCCGGTAGGTCTCGTCGTAGTGCAGGATCAGCTGCAACTGCAGGAGGCCTGCGGACAGGGGGCGAGCGTGGAGGGGCGGCCCGGCCGCGGAGCAACGCGCGGAGCACGCACAGGCCGGAACGCTTTCGCCGGAGGGCGCCCTATTCCGACGCCCGAGAGCACAGAGCGGGAAGCCAGGCTGCGCCCAGCGCCCCGCCAGCTGCAGCAGCATCCGCGACTCGAACCCACCGCCCCCAGCGCGCTCCTCCCCGGGGCCACCCGCCTCGCTCCGCAGGGACCCCGGCCCCCTGTCCCCGGCCCCTGCCCACGCATTCACGAAGGCTCCGCTCAGGGCGCGGAGACAACGCAGTCTCCCTCCCCACGGGTGGGGGTGGCCGGGAGGGCAGCTGCAGCTGCGAGGGCCGCAGACTGGGAAGTGAAACAGGAAGGGAGACCAAGCGGCCCCTAAGGTTTCTCTTTCCCAGACGGGACCTGGGGAGGAAGGCGGTGGGGTTAGGGTGGGGTGAGGGTCGGGAAGCCCGGGGGTCCAGCGCCTGAGCCCGAGGGGGCGGCAGTGCCCCCGCGCCTGGCCCCACGCAGGGCGCGCCGCGCGCGGTGCCCACCCAGGTAGACGCCGTAGGTGAGCGTGCCGCCGGCGCTGGCCGCCAGCACGTTCTTGAGCACGCCGAGGCGCTTGCGGCGGTAGTAGCGGCGCTCCTCCTCCTCCTCGTTGTAGTTGGGGTACGCGCCCACCAGCTCGTCCAGCTGCGGGGCACGCACAGCGCTTGCACCCGACAGTGCCCGGGGCCCGCACCCCCGCCCCGGCCCGCCCGGAGCTCGCCGCCGGACCCCAGGCACCCCCGCTACGGCCTGCCGCGGGGGCCGCGTCTCACCCCCGGCTAGGAGACGCCGGCCCACCGATCCCCGAGCGCTCCCGCGGTCCCCGCCCCGCTCACCGGCGCGTCGGCCCCATCGGGAAGCCCCAGCCGGTCCTCATCGCCCTGCGGCCCCGCGGCCCCTGCCACCGGGTAGAGCGGCGGCTCCGCCATAGCCCGACCCCGCCGGACGACTGCAGGCGGCGGCCCCCAGCGTCTCAAGAGCGGGGCCAGACCGACACTTCCTCCAGGAGGCCGGGACCTGCCCCGCCCCGCCCCGTTCTGCCCCGAGGGCCCTCTCCCGCGGGAGGGGCGGCCCCAGCACCGGAGGGGCGTGTCCTGTGCGTCTGTGCCTGCGAGCGTGTGTCCCTGTGAGGCCGGGACCTGGCCTCGGGGATGAGAGAAGCTATTCGAATCCACACGCGGTCATTTCGTGGCGTTGTGCCTTTAGGAGTTAATTCCGCTTCTCTGTGTCTCGGTTTCCTCGCCTGTAAAACGGAGCCACTGGGCACTACTTCCCAGGGCTGTTGCTGGATCACTGAGTCGTGCAAACCTTAGAAACGCGCAGGCTGGTAATAAGCTCCCCTCAGTGTTACTACTGGCTCCCGGCCCGCCCTCAGGCCCCACTGGGTGTGTTTGCAGTTCAGCAAAGAGCCCCCAGAGCAGCCCCCCAGAGAGCTTCTACCGCAGGACTCGGCAGTCCGCACCCACCTCCCATGCACCCTCCAGCGTCGCTTTTGGCGTCTGCAAGTCAGTGAGAACGCTAGCGGGGCCAGCTGGAGGCCAGGATTGTGGTGGCTGCTGGACTGCGGTGGGGCGACCCCATCGCCTCCCTGCAGGAGGGTTCAGAGCCTCCCGCACCCACCCGGCTGGGCGCCTGGCTCCCGGGCTGCAGGGGGACCCCAGGAATTTACAGCCTTGCCCGAGCTGACGCCCCATAGCACTGGCTGTTGTCCTGGTTAGAAACTCTTGGGAAGCTTTTTAAACTGTGCACCTCCCAGCATAGCCTCCTCAACAAACTGTGTTGGAAAAGCCGGTCAGGGCGCCAGCAGAGGCAACCGATCGATGTTCCTCTCTCACATCTCTCCCCCCACCCCCGGCTCCCTTCCTCTCTAAAATCAATACAATCATTTTTTGAAATGGGCAGAGGAACTAACTAGACATTTTCTTCCAAAGAAAACATCCAAATGGCCAACAGGTGCACAAGAAGTTGCTCAACGTCACTAATCATCAGGGAAATGCAAATCAAAACCTGTGACAGAGTGGCTGTCCCCAAGACGGCGAGAGACGGTGCCGGCCTGGGTGCGGAGAGAGAGGAACCGCTGTGCACCGTGGGCGGTGTCGTGAGCTGGCGCAACCGTCGTGGAGAACGGCGCGAGCTGTTCCTCCTCTCCGGTGTAACCGTCCGTACCCCCAGGTGACCGCTCACCGTGTACCCCTCATGCAGAGGCTTGTGTCAGGCACTTAGTAGGTGCTCAATACACACGGGTCAACGGAGGGATGAGAGAATGGATGGCAAATACTATACTAGTAGGGCTGCCGGGAAGGCGGAGAGCTGGGGGCACGCAGGCCATGAGTCTGCAGAAGCTTCTGGCTTCGAGGTGGTGGAGCTTTCTGCCGACCACACCCGTGTGCGGAGATCAGTAGCAAGCACAGGTGGGGGTCGTGCCCGCGGTGCCTGGAGGTGAGAGAGAGGGCAGGGTCTGAGGTCCAGGGGCAAGAGGAGGTGGGACACCAGGGATGCAGTGGATGCTGGGAGGCCAGGGGCCTGGGAGGCCAAGGTCGGAGAGTGGACGCCGGTGATGACCAAGTCCAGGGTGTGGCCACGGCGCGGGGTGGGGAGGGGATGAGGAGGTGCAGGAGGTCAGGAGCTGTGGTGGGGGCAGTGGACTTCAGTGCCCCAGAAGGATGCAGCCTTGTAGAATTGCACGGGCGGGCCGGTGACGTGGGCAGGAGGAGGAAAGGAGGCTGCTCCAGGCGGGTGGGGCGTCCTCAGGGAGTGGGCTCAGTGGAGCACAGGGTGGGAGGCTGGGGGCCCATCTCTCTAGGGGACAGTACGGGGGACACCAAGGATGACCGCTTGCTCCTGCCAGTACTGCCCGGCTCCGAAACCATATAGGAAGGGGGGCCACTGAGCCTGAGAATAGCCCAGCATCTGTGGTCTGTAAATGACCCCTTCCTTGTCTGCCCCCTTCTCGGCGTGAGGCCACTAAGGAAAGAAATAACTGAGCCAAGTGCTCGGACTGGCAGCCACCTCTCCTTCGGCTCCTCCCACAGAGAACCCGGGACCAGCCATGGGGGAGCAGGTCAGGGAGGGGCGTGCTCCCAGCTGGATGCCTCGTCTTCTCTGGGCTTTGGTGTGGGGGGCCCCTTGCCTCGACTGTTGGGCACACACCCCAGTATTTCCTCACCTGCCAGATAAGAATACGCCGAAAAGCACTTCTGTGGACTGCCTACAGAGTAGAGGGGACAGGCTGGCCGGCAGGAGGGAGAGACGCATCTTAGAGGCCGAGTGGACCTTGAGAGAAGGCTCTTGCGGAGAAAGACAGGACAGGGGAGACTTTTAGTGGCCATCACATGGGAGAGGGGGCAGGCGCAGAGGGGTCCTGTAGAGGGAGCCAGGGGACAGGTAGCCCGGGAAGGAGCCAGGAGGCTTCGGGATGCCGCGTCTTGAGGTGGCAGCTGAGCGCCGGCATGACGGGGTTGGGCTCACACCGCTGGGCGGGACAGGAGGAGAAACTCACGGACCCTGTGGGTGCATTTCAAGCTGGCGGGGTGTGTGGTCCTGGGGGGGCGTGGGTCATCCATGGAAGGGTCTTCGCCCTTCCCGGGTGGGCCGTCTGCTCAGCGGGGGAAGGGGCGAGACTTGCTGAGCTGGTCGGTTTTGTGTCTCCCACCCGAAGGGACCACCAAGGTGATCCCCAGAAAGCAAAGGGAAGGTAGAAGGGAAGCAGTGGTTGGCCCCCTGAAAGGCCCCACCAGAGCCACCGTGTCCAAAGCGTCCCCCACGCGGACCCCACCGGCCAGACGTTACTGGCCGCGGAATAGCAGCGACTTCTCACAGGCTGTCATGTTGCTGGAGTTCTCTCTCCGGGGTCGCTCCCTGCCTAAAGGAGAGGCTGCTCTGCGGTTGAGGGTCCCAGAATTACGGAAAGTCTTTGCTACACGTCGGCTCCCATGGTCTGTGGACCGTTTAAAAGTGCTTCATCAACACCCACTCACTTCGGAATGTTTTTCTGGTACCTTGTTTCCGAACCTGCCGCTGTGGCGCACAGCGAGAAACGCCAGCACGCTAGCCTCGTCTGTGTCTACGTGCCAGAAGCGACTCGTTTATTTTTTTATATATATATATAAACGCAGGCACAGAGAATGCAAACGTGGACGGCCCAAGGAGCAAGGATTTCGGTCATGTTAGCTTACCACACTGTCGCACCAGGTGAATTTGAAAGGCCGCCACTTTCTACCCCAAACCTCTAAAGTCTGCTGATACTCAGTCCCTCGGTCGCTTACCGAGAAACACCATCACCAGATCGGCCCAGGCGTGGGGTCTGGATGTGACTGGCCAACCGCCGCTGTGATAGAGCTCTCAAATACTTGAGCAACAGGCTCCCCGATTGGATGCGGCCCATGGGAGCTACTGGTGGGAGAGTGGGGCGGGAGTGGGGAGAAGCCAGGGGACTTCTCCCTGGGAGGCCCAGGCGTGGGCGTGGCTCCTCCAGGGCCCCAGCACCCACAGATCGGGCCCCTGGATGACCCTGGCCCTTTGGGGGCTGATGACACCACTATCCTCCCTTTGATCCTCCAGCGCTGGGACTGCATGTCAGCTGGCTCTGGGGGACCAGGTAAATGCGGCCACGTGGCCTGCAGGACAGAAACTGACCAAGGCCAGCAGGTCCCTCCCACCGCCATCCAGGCTGCAAACACTCCAAGTCACACCCCTAGGAATGAGCAGCCACGTCTTCCTCGACGCTTTTGAAGGGCTTTCTCTGTAATAGGTTTTGTTGTTTGTTCTCATTACGAAATGAGCGGGCCTTACAGAAAAGCTACGGGAGAGACAAATGTTACTCCCAGTGCGAACACCCTGAAATAGCTCCTTGGATGTGGAGAAGCCCAAGCCTGTCACCCCGGCATTGCGTCCCAAACAGAAGCATGCTGGGCCAGCTGCACGCCCACCTGACACTGTGTCTCTGAACTAAGGCACATCTTTACCATTTCTTCAAAACTAAAAGCCATGGGCCCTGCCTGGTGTGGCTCAGTGGGTTGAGCACCAGCCTGTGAACCAAAAAGTTCGCCGGTTCAATTCCCACTCAGGGCACATGCCTGGGTTGCGGGCCAGATCCCCAGTTTGGGGGTGTGCCAGAGGCAACTGATCGATGTTTCTCTCACCCGTTGGTGTTTCTCTCTCTCCCTCTCTCCCACCCTTCCCCTCTCTCTAAAAATAAATAAATAAAGTCATTTTTTTTTTAAGATTTGCCTCTCAAGCGCCCCCTACTGGGGACCTGGCCCACAACCCAGTCCTGTGCCTTGACTGGGAACTGAACCAGTGACCTTTTGGTTCACAGGTCAGTGCTCAATCCACTGAGCCACACCAGCAGGGCAAATGAATAAAATCTTTAAAAAACAAAAACGAAAAGCCATAGGATGATGATTCTCATAGGCTCCCAGAAGTCACCCAGCTGAGATGCACCAAGGACCCTGTCCAGTGCCTGGCATAGCAGAGGTCCTGGAAGCGGTGGCTGCTGCTTTCGGCTGACAAGGGAGGCTCCCTGGAGCAGGAGTGACCCCCCTGCCACACTCCTAAACAAGGGCAGGGAGTCAGGTCCAGCTGGGATAGAACCCCGCCAGTTCCTCTCACCGTGGGGCCCTGGCACGGTCGCTGCGCCTCTCTGAGCCTGCTGTCCGCTCTGTGACAGAGGCATCCAACCCAGAGCGGGAGAGGGCTAGGTCCTACTCCTCCCCAAGAGGCAGGGCCCCCTCAGACTGCCGGGCCCGGCTCGGACCCCTGTGCCAGGAGGTCAGGCCTCTGTGGGGGCCTCCCAGGATGTTCCTGAATTTACGACAAGTGCAGGAATAGCGCCTTTAGGGGGAAATCCCTGGCCAGGGAGGGGTCCCTGGAGATCCTGCAGCACCCCCTCCGCTCTCGAGCACCTCACCAGGGGGATCCCTGATTGGCTGTGTGGTCTTTGGCCAGTGGCTGGCCCTCTCTGGGCCTGATTCCTGGCTGAGGGCATCCAGGCCCAGCCCCAGCCCCAGCCCAGCCCCACCTGGGGCCAGCTCTGCCTCTTCCTGGCTCAGCTCCAGACAGCAGAGCGGGGCTGTCACATGCTGAGCCACGTGACAGGCAGCGGCTGGGGGCTCCATCTCACACAGAAGACGGGGGCCTCTAGAGCCCCTGACCCCTGTCCCAAGTGGCTGAAGCCTCCAGGGGTACCAGAGCAGGTGTAGGCACGGAGACCTCCCGTGCCCTCCCCGGTGGGAGCGGGCAGCGGGGAGGGTGGGGGTGATGAGGACCTTCTCCCAGGGGCCAGGTGGCCCGGGGGTCCCAGGCCAGTCAGGACCCTAGGCAGACCCAGGGTGCCCAGGCAAAGGGGCAGTAGGACAGTGGCAGTGGCCCCAGGGTAGCAGGCACGGGCGATGGCACAGAAGATGCTCCTGCCCCCACACCTGTAACCCAACCACCTGCCTGTCTGACACCATCAGCGGCTCGGGAATCACCCCTTTGTGTTAGCTCCGACAGGTGTGACCGGGGTGGGGGCCAGGGCAAGACAGAGACAGGCCCCAGCACAGCTCTGGCGCCTGAGGAGCGGGAACACAGGAACCACCATGGTGACACATCGTGGTGACAGCTGCCCTAGGGGGCAGAGGGCGGCGCTCTGCCCCGGGGAGGTGGGAGGGGCATCTGGGGACGTAAGCAGCCCCAACTCCAAGCAGCAAGCTTCCAGTGTGGGTCCCAGCGCTGCCGCTCGTGCCCTGTGTGGCCGAGTCCCGTCCCCTGTCTGGGGCTCCGCTCCTCCTTGTAAGATGTCAGGGCGCAGGGGACAGGCTCGGTGAGTGGGTGCGGGGGGAGGCGGTGTTGGCCCTCACGCACACACCGGGAGCCTGGGCCCCGAGGCTGTGCCCCTGGACCCCAGCCATCTCCGGGTCTGCGCTCTTCATTCTGCAGGTGGGAGACGAGGTCCAGGTGGGCTGGGCACAGGGTCGGGGCTGGGCTGTCCCTGCTATTCCAGGTGACTGGGCCCCACCCCACACCCTAATTCCTGGGGCCACAGCCTCTCCTTCTCCAGCTGGGCCTGGGTCCCCATCCCGAGGCCTCCGGGGGACCCCTCAGCTCCGAGCTCCCTGGAGACCTCTGTGTGGCCCCCACCGGCCGCTGGCCCTCTCTGGGCCTGGCTCCTTGTCTGTGATGCAGGAGGGATGCAGAGGCTCCTGGGCGTTCTGTAAAATCTCCTGGGCCCGAGAGACAAAGGAGAGGCTGACAACTCCATCGCAGCGTCGAGTTTGCTAAGCGAACGCGCATGCACAGTGGCAGGGCACCGCGGGCGCGTGGCAGGCGCCAGGGAGCTGCAGGGCACAGGCCGAGGCGGATGGGGGCCCCGGAGCGCGACCTGTCCCAGACGTGCGAGGGACGATGCCTTCCGTGCTCGCCTGGGGACGGGCACGGGCCGTTCCAGCATCAGCTCGCCCGGGGCCTGGTGGGGGTGGTGTTCTCTCAGGGAATTTAAGGGCCTCTGTTTGGCCCAGATCAAGCTCTGGGGTCCGGCGGCGGCCACGCCCTTGTACGGTCTGTCCCACACACTGCCGGAGGTGGCAGTGAATCTCAGCCCGGGCACCGAGCCAGGGCTGCCCCGCCCCAGAGGCCGGCCCAGCCTGGGACATTTCACAACAGCAGGGCAGGGCGGCCAGCGCAGCAGAGACGCCGGGAGGAAGGGCAGCTCGGCAGAGCCTCAGGTACGGTGTCCCAGGGAGGCTGGGGAGACAGCAGCGAGCCAGCCAGGGACCTGGCTGCCGGGCCGGTCCCGGACTCCCGGCCGCCGGCTGCCTACCAGGCAGGGCCACTCAGGCCTCACACAGACTGGCCTTGTCCTCCCAGAGCTCATCCGCCTGCCTGGGGAGGAAGGGGAAGCAGGGAGGGACTTCCCTTTGAAGAGACCGAAGCCGTGGGGGGGGGGGCTGAGGAGGGGCCCGGGGGTCCCTGAGGCCAGGCGGGCAGCTGGCACCCTCGTTTTGTGTTGGAGTGGCCGCCATCCTTCCTCTCACTGGGCTATATCGAGGGGGGGACCCAGAAAAAAGCAGAATTTATCTATAAAAAACTGTGTATTTATTCTTACATGTTTACACTTCAGTCACCTTCAAAGTCCTCTCCATTTGATCCAATACACGTATTGAGACATTTTTACCCACTGCTCAAGACAGTTTTTGAACTCATCAGCTTTGATGCCTTTTAGCGCTTCTACTATTTTTTGTTTCATCTCTTCCACACCAGCAAAACGTTTCCCTCTGAGGGCTTTTTTCATCGGGGAAACAAGAAAAAGTCACTGGGATCCATCAGGTGAATAGGGAGGGTGGGGCTTGGGGATCAGGCTGTTTTGGGACAGAAACTGCTGACCACTCAGCACAGTGTGGGCAGGTGTGCTCGTGAATCACCCGTCATGAAATGGGCAAATGTGTTGAAAGAATCTTCAAAAAAAATTCACTGAAGCTGAATGCAGCCTCTCACAACAACACCTGCTGGCACACTGATCCAGATGGGTGCCTAAAACACTCACCTAGCAGGGGGAGCCTGTACTGCAAGGAGCCCACCCTCCAGAATTCCGGGTTTTTTTACGTCCTCCCTTGTACATCCTGGAAGGGAGCCCAGGGTCCCAGCTCTGGACCACGTGGCCCCAGGAGGGAGAGCACCCCATGCCTGGGCGGGGGTGGGCAGAGGTTAAGCATCCGTTTGGCAGCCCACATTTCCCGGGCACGGCCATGTGCCGGGAGCTGGGATGGGTGTCTGCAGTGAGCGACTCCGGCAGATCGTGTTCCTGGGAGGGGACACTGCCAGGGTTCCGGGAGGGGGCGCCAGCCAGTGACTGTGCCTCCCTGCGGGGGAGCTGATCATCAGGGGGGCTTTGTGGGCATCAGGGAGCCCCCGCACAGCCTCTCCAGAGGGTGGGGCTGGGGTTGGTCCCCAGTGGCCCACGGCACCCATGGAAGGGACAGGGAAGAGCTTCAGGGCACCTTGTGGACATCCAGGTGAGGGCCACATGGGAGAGATCAGATTGGAGACACTAGGGGACTGGACCTTCCACGCAGGCTGGAGACCTCCATCTCTGGCAGCGGAGAGGGGTCCCCAGCGCCCTCGAGCCACCACATTTACCGCTGTCACCTTTCCCAGCTCCTGCCCCCACCTGCGCTGGTGTCCTTGCCTCCCTGGCACTCACACTGGTCTCCAGTCTCTGCAGGCTCCCACCCCAGGGTCTCCCCGCACCCTGACCCTCACGACGGGACGTCTCTCACGACGGGACGCAGTCGCTCAGAGACACCAGCACTGAGCACGCAGGGCTCAGCTGCACGAGCGCCTCCCAGCCGCAGCACTCGGGGCGGGGGTGGGGGGTGCTCCAGGTGCCGACCCCACTTCACAGGTGGGAAGGTGAGCCACAGAGAGGCCAAGCCACCTGCCCGAGCTCCCCTCACTGATAAATGGAGTTGCTAGGGTTTGAGCCCGGATCCCGTCGCACTGGGAGCGTGCTCTTAGAATGGTGGTTGAAGCTCCCGCCCAGCCTCCAGTGGGGAAGTGGAGCGTGGGGGTGGGGGTGGAGTTCCTCGGATTCCTCTAGATTCGGAGAAGCCAGGTGGCCTCGGGCAGGCTCCCTGCTCTCTGTCCCCTCCAGCGGGGACAATAGCGGCACCCTGTCGGGGCCGTCCTGGTGGTGAAATGGGTCCTGTGGGCACACGTGACTGGAGCCGACTTTCTCATGAGCTCGGGCAGCCCAGACGTGTCCGGGGTGGGGAGGGAGGAGCTCGGGGCCCCAGCCCCGTTTGGTGCAGGAACCCCCTCGTCCGTGGGTCCTTTGTGAGGTTACAGGCCCTGGGTGCCCCCAGAGCCCAGATGAGAGGTGGCCTTGGCTCCTCTGCCGGCCTGGGTTGTGCCCGGCTCTCCGGTCCCCAGCGGACAGCCCAGGGGGGGCTTCCATCCAGAGCGACCGCCCGGCCAGCAGGGGCGGGGTTGGGTGAGTTTGCCCCAGTGTTGCCGGGAGAGACCTCCACCCCCACCTTGCTCAGAGGCGCCCCAGTCCTTACATTTCTGTGGGTTTGACGAGGACGCTGACGAAAGTGCAAACAGCCCCGGGGAGGCAGGAGATGGGGCGGGGTGGGTGTGCCGGGCTCTCAGCGCCTATCAGAAGCCTGTTGCGAGTGAGAACTGGAACAGTAGGGCGGGGCGGGGGAGGGAGACCGCCGAGTGCTGAGTGACGAGGCCGTAGCCCACGTTTCCTGGACACTACGTGCACCAACGCAAGCGCTCTGTGTGGCATTGTGTCCTTTAATCCTCGGGACGATGGCAAGCACTCCGTCGCCATCGATTACAGACAAGGAAACTGAGGCAGAGAGCAGGTGAGCGACTCGCCCAAGGTCAGGCCAGTGTGAGGCAGAGCCGGGGCGAGCCCAGGGGTGATGGGGTTCTTGCTCCTGGGTCTCTGCCTGGCCTGGGCTCCCCCCACCCAGTAGAGGGGTCAAGCCTGGGGCCGAGAGGGACTCTGTGAATGTCGCCCTTCTGCCACACTGCCACCCTCTCTAGGGAACGTGGTGCCCGCGGCAACCGCCCGGGGTCTCCCAACCAGAGCAGGAGGCCTGTGGGGCCGGCGTGGCCCCAGTCACGCCAGCGGGACGTCCTAGGGCTCCAGCCGGGCTCTCGGCACAGAGTGCCGGCTGGGCCAGGCCATCCTGTTGGCTGCAGCAGACTCGGCTCTCAGGGCCATAGAACCTTCCAGAAAACCCAGGGCCATGGTGACAGTAGCCACTTAACAAGAGCTGGGAGCTGTGGACACGCTGAGGCCCAGCCCCGGGCTCAGAGCTGTGTTCATCCTAGATGAACGCCGAGCGTGGGTGCCGTCACCGTCCCCTAGAGGATGAGGAGGCTGGCGTGCTCAGACCCCCATGGTGAGCCAGACTGGGGTCTGCACCCCGGTCTGGTGGGAGGGGGGAGTGCGGGGGAGGGTCGAGGGAAGTGGGTGGGATAAAACTAGGTACTTATTGTGCGATGGCCCAGCGTGGTGGGGAGCAGAGCCCAGGGGCCGCTTTGAGAGTGTGTGTGAGGGAGTAACCAGGGTGGGCTGCCTGCAGGAGGCATCAGGCAAGCTGAGACCTGAAAGGCGGGAAGTCAGACAGGGCAGGAGGAAAGCGTCCCCACGGGTCCTTGGCAGCAGACGAAGGAGTGAATGTGTCAGAGTGCTCCTCTGTCGAGCTTCAAGTAAACAGGTGGGGGGCTGCGGGAATGTTGGGGCCCCCACCCCACCTGCCCACCCTGGCTGCTGACAGCGAGGAGGCGGGACGGCCGCTTTACCCACATCCCCACCGTGCCCAGCTCTTCTCTCCCAGGCTGGGGTCGGCGGCGGGACAGCTGGGAGGCTGGAGGTCTTTCCCTCCAGCGGGGGAGCGGGGATCGGGGAGAGGAGCCACTGCCCTCTGTCACCCAACCCTCTGGGCCACCGCCAGCTCGCCCGGCCGCCCTGGGCAGTGCGGCCAGGCTGGGGGTGGGGAGGCAGAGGATTTGGTACCTGGAACGCCCAAAGTGGGGGCCGTGGTGGTGGTCCCTCTCCTTATCAAACTCCCCCTGATTATTCCAGGCCCGGTGAGTGCGGGCCGCCCTGTGTCTAAGTCCAGCACTGGACAAGGGTGCGGCCGCGGCCTGGGGACACCTTCTGTTTGGTTCCTGGCTACCTGCCCACCCTTGGGGGCTATGGAGTAGCTGTCCCCAAACTCACACCAGTGCTCAGGGTCCAGGGCTCCCCACGCGCTGGCCGAGGGGGGCTGTCCGCCTGTGCCGTGCTGTGTGTGTAGACAGGGCGAGGCCTGGCGCTCTGGGGCTACACGTGAGACCCAGGGAGGGTGTGTGTGGGCCCACATGGTGCAGGCAGGGCTGTAGTGGGTACCTGAGAAGGTGGGGAGCCGTGGCCCACGCTCCCCCTTTCACCTCTGCAGGATGGACCCCTTCGAGGACACGCTGCGGCGGCTGCGGGAATCCTTCCGCACGGGGCGGACGCGGCCGGCGGAGTTCCGGGCGGCCCAGCTCGAGGGCCTGGGCCGCTTCCTGCAGGAAAACAAGCAGCTTCTGCAGGAGGCGCTGGCGCAGGACCTGCACAAGGTGAAGGGTGGCGGGAGGCGGGTGGGGTGGGGAGGACAGGGACGTGGGGACAGCTGTATCCTCCATGAAGCGGAACTAAAAACCCATCCCCCTCCGCCCCTTCCCTGTGCCATAACCCACTCTACCGCATTCATCCATCTCTTCATCCGCCCAACTACTGACTGAGCACCTACTATGTGCCAAGCACTCTTCCGGGATTTGGGGATGCAACAGAGAATAAAACAAAATCCCTGCGTGCAGCCAGCTGGCCTTGACAAAACGTGACAGTAAATCAATAATCACGTGGTGTGTGGACGGTAGAAGGGGGCGCGAGAGGGCCAGGGTCAGGGTGCGGCTTCGCGCTGGGGGCAGGGAAGGCTTCTCTGAGAAGAAGGCCTCTGAGCAGAGACGTGGAGGAGGAGGGGAAGGAGCCATGTGAACTGCGGGGGAAGTGGCGGCAGGCCCAGCACGGGCAAAGGCCCTGGGGCGGGAGGACTTGGTGTGCTGTGCTCGAGGGGCAGCGAGGGGGCCCGCAGGCCACAGAGGGAGAGGCAGAGCTGCGCAAAAGGTGGGTCTCACGGATGCGCGGGCTTCGGCCGCGCCCGACCCCAGCGGCGGCCACGCCGGCCACACCCCCAAGACGCACACTTTCTCGTAGGCGGCTCCCCCTCCGCAGCTCACAGGGCCCGCCCGCTCAGCCACCCCTGGGGCTCCCCTGGGCGTGCTACAAAGGTCGCAGTTCCCAGACCCACTTGTGCGTCCCACCCAGGGCCAGCGGCTCTTTGCCAGCTGGCAAGGCGCTAGCTGCTCGGATCCTCAACGCCTGCGAGGAGCCCGCAGTGGGCGCTGGCGGCTGGCCGGCCCCCAGGGGACGGCAGTGCCCCGCGTTGGCTTGTGCTGAGCTTGTCTGAGTCCTTGTCTGAGTCCTAAACCTCGAGTATGTCCCCAGCAGGGCCTGGGGCCTCCCGAGGTCCCGCAGGGGACCCTGCATTGACCTCTGGGGTCCACCCCTTGCTGCTTGCTGTTCACACCCTGGAGGGTCAGCCAGCCCACGCGCTGCCCTCCTCCCCACCCCCGACTTTCCCAGTGGGCCAGCCGGCTCCACTGAGGTCGTGACACAGACGCTGGCACCCGCAGGGCCGGGGTCCCTCAGCGGCTTCCTTGGGACCCACCCTATTCACAGCAGCCAGCCAGATGCCCACCCTGTCCCCGAGGTAGTCACAGATTTGGAGCCTAGCAGCGTCCAGAGTCACGAGTGGGATGCGTCCCCATTCCACGGGGACAGCAGAGGCTGCCCACAAAGCCTTGTCCTGAGGATACGGCCTCCTGGCAACCCCTGCTCCTTTTCTCCCTGTCCCCAAACCTTCTCTTTACCTCTGCCACAGCCAGGTGACACCAGAGCCCCTCATCGGCCTTTTCTGGAATCATCCGCCGCCCCATTTATGAAACCAGGGCTCCCGACCAAATTCTCCACAGCTCTCCGCAACCCAGGGGGCGGGCTTTGCCTCCCTGTGGGGAGTGTCCCACTCACTGGGCCTGGTCGGGGGACAGGCACCCCACAGCGCCTCTGCCACCATCCACCTGCTGGCCCAGCTGCCCTTCCCCGGGACACCTGCGCCAGCCGCCTGTCTGGTCCCTTTCCTCCCTCTGGCTCAGATTTCCTTCCCAGCTCCTCACGGCTCCAGGAGCCGGGCCCCACAAAGGGCGCAGCAGCCCAGAAAAGCTACCCGGGTTCCTCCCTCCAGCTTGCGAGCTCTGTCCCCAACCCTCCTGGTATGTGGCACCTGCTTGCCCTGTTCTGCATGAACCATCTCCTTGAAACCCAATAGGACTTCCAGGTGGGGTGGCCGCACGGTCATCCCTACACGAGGCTCAGAGAGGGCACACAGCCCGACTCAAAACAGCCTGCTCTTCCCAAATCGCAGAGTTCAGCGGGGTCCAGACCGTCCCTTAAACCAGCCCAAACCTCACTCAGACCACAGGTGACCTACCGGGTACAGTGGTCCAGCCCCGCAGCTCGGGGGGCAGAGGCAGGGGCTGCGCACGCAGGGGCGGGGAAAGCATGCTTAATCCAGGCTTCGCTTCCCAGCAGCGAGGGTGGGTGTGGCTCCTTCCCCCCAAGGTCCCAGCTGTGGCCCTGGCCTTGCACTGGCTTGCTGAGTGACCCTGAGCAGAACATCGCCGTCTCTGGGCTTTGGTTCACCCTCAGAACCGTCCCAGCACCCCTTGGACCGCGGCCCTGCCCTCTAGCAGGGGAGAGCTTGTGACAGCCAAGTCTCAGGCTTCGGGACAGTCGGGCTCCGGGGTCCCTGACCATGGGCCTCACGCGGTCTGAAGCCCACAGGCTGGGTCTCCCCTCCCTAGTAGGGGTGGGACAGGCACATGGGGACAGAGACAGGATGACATCCCGTGGACGGCCGCCTCCTCCCTCCTGCCTTGGAGACCTGGCAGTGATGCCTGGCCGCCGGGCTGTGGGAACTGATGGCACCCACCCCAGGATGCCTGTCCCCAGTGTCCCTTACAGACTGATATCCACAGGCAGGCCACAGTGGGGCACACAGACAATGCTGTCAAAACCTAAGTTCGCTCCGGTCCCTGCTGTGTGTGACATCCTCAGCCCAGCCACCTGGCCCCATCACCTCGCCCACTCTGCTCCTGGCCGGTCCGGGACACAGCGAGTCTGCGCCCACCTCGGGGCCTTTGCACGTGCTGTGCCGTCTGCCTAGAATGTTCTGCCTCCGGGTGTTCCTGGGCTCCCTTTCTTTACTGCTCAGCTGCAGCCTCATCCCAGAGGCCAGTGCCGGCCCTCGTGCAGAAAATGGAGCAAACACACGTATACACACGCACTCGAACACACACCACTCACTCAAGCACTTGCACACACACGGCACACACACATGTTCCAGCCGTCTTTCCATGGCGCCGTCTCGTCCCAGGGTAGTAGGCAGGGTCCCCGAGACCACGTTGACTGTCCCCCTGCAACAGCAGCTCCACGGGACAGGCTGCCTCTCTGTTCCGGCCACTGCTGCATCCCTGGCTCGAGAACAGCACCTGCGCACTGAACGCGCTCATTGAACGTGGAGAGATTGGGTGGATGGGAAAGGACGAGCAGGCCTTGCCTGGGGAGGCTGTGCCCTGCCCGGGCCTCCGGCCACCCGCTGACCCTGGTCCCGGGCCCCGCCCTGCCCCGCCCCTCCCCCGCAGGGGGCCTTTGAGTCGGAGGTGTCTGAGTTCAGCACCAGCCAGAGCGAGATTAACTTGGCGCTCAGGAACCTGCAGGCCTGGATGAAAGACGAGAAAGTAGACAAGAACCTGGTGAGCGGGTCCGGGGTGGGGTCGGGCAGGTGGGCTTCACCGTGGGGGTGTCCCCGCTGGGCATCCTCTGGGGTGGGGGGTGGTGCCGAGGGGCCGGGGTCTCAGCCCCTCACCCCTTACCATGCTGCACCCCCTTCCCGCACAGGCCACACAGCTGGACTCCGCCTTCATCCGCAAGGAGCCCTTCGGCCTGGTGCTCATCATCGCCCCCTGGAACTACCCCGTGAACCTGATCCTGGTGCCCCTGGTGGGCGCCCTCGCCGCAGGTGAGAGCCGAACCTCCACCTTCCACCTGTCCTCGCCCGTGCGCTCACGAGCCGACAGAGCCCAGGAGGAGCTGGCGGTTGGCCTCAGGTGGCTGAGAAAGTCTGGCTCACATCTGGCTCACCATCCCCAGGCTGTGACCTTGGGGCGATCTCTTGTCGCCTCTCTGAGCCAGATTCCTCTCCTGAAGGGGGAGTGAGGCCAACACCTGCCCTGCAGGTGTGAGAGGTGAATGGAGACTGGGAGTGGCTGCCCCGCTCCCAGCGCTCGCCCTACCCTGCCCTCCCCTGCTCTGCTCGCCCTGCAGGGAACTGCGTGGTGCTGAAGCCCTCCGAGATCAGCCAGAACACCGGGAAGGTCCTGGTGGAGGTGCTGCCCCAGTACCTGGACCAGGTGGGCAGAGGCAGGCGGGCCCCCAGGGCTGGGTGGGCCCGAGTCCTAACCTCGCTCCTGCCTCCCGTGGGTGGTGTGGCCACGGCCACGTCGCCGCCCCGCTCAGCCTTCATTTCCCTCCCAGCAAAACAGGTGGGCGGGGACCACAGCCGGGCCTGAGGAGCCTGTCTCCTGGGGTCCCTGTCCATCTTCTGGTGGGCACTGCTCCCCCAGCCGTGGCCTCGGCCCTCCCACCAACCTTGCCAGACCCTGACCCCTGCACCCCACTTCACCCCCACCCAGGCCACCCAGGGCCGTGGTAGCCCGGGGTAGGCCAGGCTGCGGGGAGCTGTCCCGGGCAGGCGGGCCTCCCGAGGGGCTCCCCGGGCCGGGGTCCCTGGCAGAGCCCTCCTCCTGTCCCTCCGTGCAGAGCTGCTTTGCCGTGGTGCCGGGCGGGCCTGAGGAGACGGAGCAGCTGCTGGAGCACAAGTTCGACTACATCTTCTTCACAGGCGAGGGGCCCGCTGCGCGTGGGGGTGGGCGGCGTGCAGGGTGGGAGGGTGTCCCGAGTCCTCACAGACAAGACGTCTGCAGACACAGGAGGAGCCAGGACCACGGGGAGGGAGAGGAGTCGCCAAGGGCAGAGAAGGGACTGAGTTTTTGGCTCCCGGGCAGAGGGAGCCAGGGAGAAGGGCCAGGGTCACCCGCACAGACCCTGGGCCAGGTGAGGGCAGGGGTCTCCAGGTCTCAGGGTGGGGGTCTTTAGGTCAGGGAGGCCGTGAAATCCAGACCAACCCAGAGGGGAGGTGGGGATGAGCCGGGGGCGGTGGAGGTGGTGCGGGGGGAGGGGTGCGGGGTGGGGGGGCTGCCAGGGGAGATCAGAGAGATGAGCCTATGGCTGGGCTCCGGCCTCACCCTCAGCAACCTCAGGGGTCGCTGAAGATTCTAGAGAAGCGTGGGCAGGTGGCGAGAGGCGCCGGGCAGCGTGTGCGGGTCACCTGCAGGGGTGAGCCGGGGGTCGGAGGCAGGCGGGGGGCAGAGGGGACCTGCAAAAGGCTCTGCTGGTGCAGCGACAGGCAAGGGAGGGCCTGGAGAGGCCCGGCTGCCCGGCTCAGCCTCCTGTCCAGGAGACTCGGGACGGCAGTGGACCCCCCTAAAGGGGTCCCAGCCCAGGCTGAGGCCACCCCACCTGGTCCACGTGAATGAACGTCACTCTGGTTTTTCCCTCATCCCCAGGGAGCCCTCGGGTGGGCAAGATTGTCATGGCCGCGGCCGCCAAGCACCTGACGCCCGTCACCCTGGAGCTGGGGGGCAAGAACCCCTGCTACGTGGACGACGACTGCGACCCCCAGACGGTGGCCAACCGTGTGGCCTTCTTCCGCTACTTCAACTGCGGCCAGACCTGCGTGGCCCCCGACTACGTCCTCTGCAGCCCCGAGATGCAGGCGCGGCTGGTGCCCGCCCTGCAGAGCGCCATCGCCCGGTTCTACGGCGAGGACCCCAGGAGCTCCCCGGACCTGGGCCGCATCATCAGTGACAAGCATTTCCAGCGGCTCCAGGGCCTGCTGGGCTGTGGCCGTGTGGCCATCGGGGGCCAGAGTGACGGAAGCGACCGCTACATCGGTGAGTCCCGCTCTCCCGGCCACAGGCCCCCCTGGCTAAGGCCCTTCCACACTGGGGGCCACAGCTGGGCCGAGATGGGCCCCGAGGTTCCCACGGCCCCACTGCGGGAGCCCAGTCGGGCCCATGGCTCTGGTGCCACGATTCCACGGCACTGATGCCACGGTCACCGTGGTCCGAGCCTGTGACCCGGTGACTCCAAGGCCAGGCTCTCTGAGCTGGGCCCGCAGTGTCCCAGGGCGCCCGAGTGCTCAGATTCCCAGCTTCCCTCCCACCGTCCGCTGCTCCACAGCCGTGACCCAGATCCCGTGGGCCCACAATTCCCGTCCCGACCACCCAGCAGGCTGTTGTTACAAAGCAGCTCCCGGCCTCTGGGCCACACATCTCTACGGTGATGCTGCCGCTCCAGCAGGCTGGGACCTGGGACCTTGGGCTCCAGGGGTCTGAGGTCCAGTCACCCCACAACTGTAAGACCAAGGCTGGGGGTCCTCTGGGCCCTGGTTCCTGGTTGCTTCTCGGGGGCCGTGGGGAGACTCTTCCCTAGAACCTCTCCAAGCCTGGAGCCCCGGGTCCCCGGGCCCCGCCAGAGGCCCCGCGCCCGAGGCTGAGCCGTGCCCTGTGCCTGGCAGCCCCCACGGTGCTGGTGGACGTGCAGGAGACGGAACCAGTGATGCAGGAGGAGATATTTGGGCCCATCCTGCCCATCGTGAACGTGAGGAGCGTGGACGAGGCCATCGACTTCATCAACCGCCGAGAGAAGCCCCTGGCGCTGTACGCCTTCTCCAACAGCCACCAGGTGGGGGCTCGGGCAGAGGTGGGGTCAGGTGCTGGCCGTGAACCAAGGGACTGGAGGGATAGAAGGTCCTGGCCAATCTGGGCTGTCCCAGGAGATCCTGGTGGCGGCAATCTTGGCTCTGCCTCAGTGGTCTCTCCTGGGAGCAGCCACCCCCCACTCCCCTGCTCTCCTGGCCACCCCTGCCTGGGTGCTCAGCGGGCAGCTCCCAGGACCTTCCCCAACGTCTGGTGTCCCCCCATCTGCCCTGCCTCCATCTCAGCCTGTTGGCTGCGGTGTCCCCTTTCAGAGTCTGGCTCACGGAAGGCACACACATGGGGTGCAACAGGGAGGGTGGGTGGCCGGGACACACAGGCCGGGCACGAGCCCTGGTCCCCCCCCGGGGCCCTTGCCTCCAGCTCCCTGCCTGCTCCAGTCCCTGGCGGCAGCCTGGAGCCTCAAGGGCAAGTGTCCCAAGTTCAGGACACACCTCCTCGCCTCACCCAGCTCTCATGAGCCCCCTCCCAGACCAGACAATATTTTTTGAAATAAAGTTTTTATTTTGGGAGAATGAGATTTACAGAAGTATCAGAGACAGCTCAGGGACCACAGACCCCACACCCAGTTCCCGGGGTCAAGGGCACTCACAGGGGTCAAAACTGGGAAGCGCACACAGCGGCCATCTGGCGCATCACCGGTGACCATGCTCTAGACTTGGTTCACATCGCACCAGGCCCTCCTGCTCCAGGGGCCGGGCCGGGGCCCGCTGCAGCATTTAGCTGTCGGGGCTCCTCTGGGCCATGACTGGCTGGGGACCTGCTGTGTCTGAGACCTGCCCGTCCTGGTTTTCACCCCTCCCTTCCCTCTCTGCGTCTACAAGGCGCCGTGGGCTCATGCTGTGTTTTCTGTGCCCAGCCCGTCCTCCCGGAGCCCTGGTTTATCTGGATTAGGTTCACTTTAGAAAGCGAGGCACAGGGTTTTTGGAAGGGGAGTCGCCTGGCATAATGGCTGTTCTGCCTGCCCAGCCCTGGTCCCTGGAGAGAGTGACACCTAAGACATGTCTCAGCCCAGGTGACTCGCCCTTAGGTCCCCGGGAGCACTAGGGCTTCCCGCTCCATCCGCTGTGGCTGTGACTGCTGGTGGCAGGTGACCTCTGAGCCCACAGCTGGGGGCGCCACCCCGCCCACCATCAGATAAGCCTTGACCCAGGCGCCATCTGAGGGTCACGCATTGTAACTAAATATAATGACAACTTAACGTCAGTTCATCCTTTTCCCTCATTCCTCAAGTAAACCTATGGATAGAAGAGGAAAGGTCTTCACAAAGTCAAGCAAAGGCCGAGTTTGTTTCTAAAACACCCATCTGACCAGGCGATCACATCCGACCTGCCTGTGCCCCACATCACACAGCCCCCCAACCCCACTTCCCTGTCCCTCAGCCACCCCACCTGCCCTGCACTCTGCCCCATTCTCTGCCTGAATGACCCCTGACCCCTCAGACTCAGCAGGGACATCACACCCCTCTCCTGGGACACTCCTCATGTCCCCAGGCAAATGCTGCCTTTCCACCTCCCCTTGGGGCCTGTGGGTCCCCAGCACCCTGCACGCAAAAGCAGGTGCTCAGGAACGCGTCCCGACCCGGGAGTCCGGCGGCAGGCTGCTCTACGACAGCGCCCCCTGCAGCTCGCACGGTGGGCCAGCAGGCCGGCTTCCTGCTGCCCAGACTCAGCCGCTTGCCGCTCTCTCCCAGGTGATCAGGCAGGTGCTGCACCAGACCAGCAGCGGGGGCTTCTGCGGGAATGACGGCTTCATGCACCTGACCCTCGCCAGCCTGCCGTTTGGAGGAGTGGGTAGGTGCGGGCAGAGCCCGGGTCCTTATCTATCTACATACATGACTGACAGCACCGCAGCCCTCCCTTCTGCAGAGTCTGGACAGACAATGCCTCTGCATTGACGTATGTGGGTGGGGTCTGTCTGGGAGTGAATCTGACTGTCCTACTCCCAGGGAAAACCCCCCAGGGCTTCCATGAGGGCAAGATCAGGCTGGGCCCGTGACTCACAGCTCCTGGAGGCCAGCCCTTCCAGATCTGGCCTCCTCTCCCAGCATCCCTGCCTGCTGCCCCAGCCACACTGAGCTCTGCCCGGGTCCTAACAAGCCATGGGTCCAGCACCTTCAAGGCTCTCTGAGTTTTGTCTGAGTCTGGGTTCTTCTTGCCCACAAACGCCCTCTTCTTCTGATCAAATCCATACCCCTCAGGGCTTACTCCAGGAAGCCCTCCCTGATTACCCCCAACTCCACCAGGCTGGCCCCCACCCCGACCCCGCCCAGACTCCTCAGTGCAGAAGCTGCCTCATCCTTGACCACCTCCCTACTTAGACCCTGAGGATTCACAACACAGCACTTACTGTGTCCATGGGTCTGAACACTCAGCCAACCCCCCACAGCTCTAGGAGGGAGGTGCCCTTCTCACCTGATGGCATGGAGGACACCAAGGCAAAGTCACCCGCCCACGGTGACACAGCAAGCTCAGAGCTGAGATTCAATCCCTTGCAGTCCCTCCAGAATCCACATTCTTGACTACTGTCCACTTGTCTTGCCTTAACACCTCACAGGGTACCTGGTGTCCCCTGTGTTCATTGAGCTGCTGCCAGGCTCAGGGCTAAGCCCTTTACCCAGTCTCTCAGGATGAGCCAGCCCGCCTTGCAGACCGGGACCCCGAGGCTCGAAGGGATGAAGCAGCCCATCCAGGTCACACCGTGTGACGGGCAGAACCCGCGTCTGCCTGATGCTGCCCCAGCCGGCCGCTGAGGGCCTGACTGCGTGTCCTCTGCCACTGCACAGGTGCCAGCGGCATGGGCAGCTACCACGGCAAGTTCTCCTTCGACACCTTCTCCCACCGCCGCGCCTGCCTGCTGCGCTGCCCCGGGATGGAGAAGATCTACTCCATCCGCTACCCGCCCTACTCGCCGCGCAACCTGAGGGTGCTGCTGGCGGCCATGGAGACCCGCGGCTGCACGCTGCTCTGAGCCCGCCTCGGGCACCAGGCACCGAGGGACCCTCTCGGCTCATGGCCGAGTCCTATGCTGTCACCCGTGGCTGGTGGAGATGCGACCTAGGGTCCAGGGCACAAGGGGGAAGGACCTGCCAAGGCCACAACCCAGCCCAGTGCTTGCCCTTCTCCCTCTTGGGGCGTCCCTCTTCTGGCCCTCAGCTGCCCCCTAACTAGGATGGGCTAAGGTGAAGGAGTGTGGCCACCTGTCCTGGGCAGACGTGGGCACCTCTGAGCCACCCCCTTCCTGTGCAAAGGGCAGCAGAAGGGGCGCTGACATCTGGTCCAAGCCACTTCGTGGACCTGCTGTGAGCCAGGCCGTCCCTGTCCTGAGCTGCTCCCCGTCTCCACAGTGGAGATGACTAACACCTGTGTCTCTGAGATGGCTGCGAAATTAAATTTAGGAGCTTAATAAACATGAGTCGCTGACCCTGAGCTCCAGACATCCTGTCTCCTCATCTGAGTGGGTGAGGCTGCTTCCCTCCTCTCTCCCCACCTCTCCCTGCGGGTCAGTCTGAGACACCTGCAGCAGAATCTTCCCTTCAGCTCAGGCTTCTTGGGAGCTCTGAGCACACTCCTGTCCCCCAGGCGGCCAGCCCTGGGCGCTTCACCCACACCATGTCCCACACCGGACTCATCCTATTCCCTGTCCTGCTCATCCTCCGGGGCGCTGACGCCTCGGAACCGTCCCCCATACACTCAGCCACAAAGCCCCATTCGACGGCCTTCCTGCTCAACGCCCTGGTGTCGTCTCCCTAGTGTCACCTTTCAGTAATCCTGATGATTCCATGGCACACGACTCCCCTGACCCACACATTAGCCCCTCCATTCAGGGCCGTCCATAACTCACCCTCTCCTCCAGGCTCGGCACTGAGCTATCCACAGCTCCCTGGGCTGTGCCAGCCCTTGGCCTGAAACCCTGCAGCGGCTCCCCGCCGTCCCCATATCAGGACCCGTAACGGTCCTTGGGAAGTTCTGCCACGGCCCTGAGCCCACACGCTTGGCTTGTCCTTGTCCTCTTCTAATGCATGTGACGTGTCCCTCTCGGGAGGACCTCTGCACGCAGAGGATCTCTGCCATTTTGTCCTGCTCAACTCCTACCGGCATTCTGCTTCAACATCACCTCCTCCAAAGCCTTCCCTGACCACCGCCCACTCCAGTCCCCGCGCGCGAACACACACACACACACACGTGCAGGAGGCCTGAGGGGACTTCTCTACGTCTGCAGCCTCCGGTGTCCCTCTGCCACACAAGTCACTGAGAGGATCAGAGATCTGGTGGCTGATGAGGGCCGGGGCTCCCGTTATAAAGATCCAGGTGCGGCTCAGGAAGCAGCACTTCGCAGCTCTGCGTCTTAAGCAAAGTTAACTAAACAAGGCCGTGCCTCAGCTTCCCCACCGGTACAGAGAATAATCTGTCCTCCACGCAGGGCTGCTGTAAGGATTAAATAAAGCCGCCTGCGTGCAGGGTTAACGTGAAGTAGGTACAGCTCCAGCACAGCACAACTGCCCCGGGAAACGCTCAACAATGACTAGCACTCAGCCCGCGGCCGACCCGGAACCACTCCCTAAGCCACGCCCCGGGTGTCCCGCCTCCGCGTCTCCGAGCCCTCGTTTATAGGCCTCTCCAATCCAACGTGGTGGCGCTCTACACAGCTTTGAGCGCCTGCTCTTCCCTAACCAATCGGAGATGCAGAAAGATGTTTCTGCACCCCTTTCTTCGGTTGTGCCATTAGCCAATCAGTTTACACCCTGAAGCGTCAACACGGACAAAGCGCAGCCCCCGGTCCAATCGCAGCGTCCCAAGCGGTAGGCTCCGCCTCTTGGCGGACAGGCCGCGCCGCGGGGGGAAGGAGCAGCAACCGTTCAAGGTGGGTGATCGGGGCTCGGCTGCTGAGGCCGGGCCTGGGCAGCGCAGCTTCGGGAGCGAGAGTGGGGTCCCTGTTGGTCCTGCTGGCCCTGCGCTCGCGCCTCATCTCTGCCCGCTCAGGACCCGTGCTCCCCGTGTCCTTGAGCGTGCCGCAGACGGACGGGGACGCCGGCATCCTCAAGGCGCCTGCGCTGCCTCAGTCCTTGAGGTCAGAGGTCACGGGGAAGGTCGTGGAAGGAGCTGCTTTGGGTTACTGGCACTGAAGTCAGTGGTCAAAAGAAATAGACCCTTTAGAGGTCACAGGAGGGGCACTCTTGAGGTCCGGGTAAATGCGCGGCCCCGGGCTAACCCCTTGACAGGTAGGAACGCCCTTCGTTCTCATGACTCCCCATTCCTTATATGAGAAAACAGGCCAGGTGACCTCACCAGCCCAAGGTAAATAAGCAGCCTGAGAGACAGTTCCAGAAGGGCCTCGATGCTGGGGAAAGGAATTTGATCTTGAGGGTTATTTAAGCTCTAGAGGGTTTCCAGCAGGGGAGGCCTGGGTTCAAGCCCTGGTCCCAGCCTCCTGGTGTGTGACTCTGGACAAGTCCCTTAATACAAACAAGCTGCAGCTTCTCACCTGTGCCTCTCTCATGGGGTCCTCGTTAGGACAGGAGGACAGTGCGTGTGGCCCCTAGCACAGTGCCTGGTGCAGTGCGCTCACAGTCAGTGCTGGTGGCCACTAGCAGTGTGGTTTGGGTCTGATTTGGAAGGACGAACAGGAAGGAGAGGTGGGAGGCAGCAGCACTGGTTGGGGTGGGAGGGGGCATAGATCTTAAAGATTCCTTAAAGGGGAGATAGATAGAACTTGGGGTCTATCTCAAGCTGAGTGGAGTCGGGTTGGAGGGCTGGAAGGTGCCACCCCTGGGGACAGGAATGGGGTTAAGTAGGAGACAAGATGACACAGTGACCCTGAAGTTAAGGGCCCGAGTTCCTAGGGGGCCAGGTCTGGGACCCACCACAGCTCCCTCCCTTTTCATGCCCACAGATGCGCTGCCTGCCCACACCGGCACTGCTTCGGGCTCTGGCCCAGGCGGTACGTGCAGGTAGGACCAAGGGAGCCTTCCCTGGGTGCGGGGACCCGGTGTCCCGGCCTGAGGTCGCAGCTGCACAGCATAACCTCTTTCCTTCCAGGGCATCCCAGTGCCCGGAGCCTCCACAGCAGCACAGTGGCGGCCACCTACAGTGAGTCCCCGGGTGCCTGGAGCCTCAGGCTTTCCTGGTCACGGTCCCGCCGGCGGCCAGGGTCTTCCCCTCCCTGAGCCTCAGTTTCCACGCTGTAAAATGAGGATGACGATCAGGATTGACTGATTCATGGAGGGGAACAGAGGCTGCCGTTGCGGGGGTGGGGGCGTCCCCTGCGGCTACACAGTGCACTCGCAGGGCTCCCTTGTGTGGGGCGGGGAGCCCTGGGTGCCCGTGCCCTTCCCCGGGGCCCCACACCCCAGCCCCTTTGCACACCCCTCAACCCCTGGGCTCAGAGGGCCGCACACGCACAGGGAGACGTGTGCGAGGACTGCCCGGGGCCAGGGGCCCAGTGTGGGAGGTCTGGTGAACGAACAACCCCCTGGGTTAGGCGCCCAGCCATTGCTCCTGCCAAAAGGGTGGGGCCTCGTCTCCCTGAGCTGCATTCCTCGGGGGGAGGTGAGACTGTGAGACCCCCCGCAGCAGCTTTCCTGCCTGCCTTCCCTGCAGAGTACGTGAACTTGCAAGAGCCCGCGATGGACATGAAGTCAGTGACTGACCGGGCGGCTCAAACCCTGATGTGGACTGAGCTCGTTCGAGGTGGGCCTTTTGGGGAGGGCCAGATGGACTGGCCGGGGGGGCGGGGCGCGCCGATGGTCAAGGGTGAGGGCCTCACCCACCGTGCTCACACTGCCCACAGGACTGGGCATGACCCTGAGCTACCTGTTCCGGGAGCCGGCCACCATAAACTACCCGTTCGAGAAGGGCCCGCTGAGCCCGCGCTTCCGTGGGGAGCACGCGCTGCGCCGTTACCCGTCCGGGGAGGAGCGCTGCATCGCCTGCAAGCTTTGTGAGGCTGTCTGCCCCGCCCAGGTGAGCCCCTGGCCCCGACTGACCGCCACCCGGCCCCTGCCACCGGGAGAGGAGGCCACAGCCTCCTGCCGAGAGGGGAGCGCGGCAGCTTTGGGCCCGCACCCCAGCTCCCCGCTGGGTGCGCGTCTCCAGGAAACTCCCGTTCCCTCTCTGAGCCACTTCCCCCTGTTGCTGGGACCAGCTCACGCTCAGTGAGTCAGCGGGGTCAGCTGCTAACTCTGAGCAGACCACGTGACAGCAGTGGGTCCTGCCCCCGGGGTTCTGCTCGGGGATGTGTCACGCAGGCCTGTGAACCACAGGGTGGCACCCGAGGGTCTCCCTTCTTTGCCATGTGCAGCAGCAGTTTCAGGAGCTGTGCCTGTCGGGGGCAGACCCCAGCACGCGCCGCAGCCGAGGCCCTCCCTGTCCCCAGTCACTGCTCCCGTGAGCCCGACTTTGCTTCTGTCGGAGGCTCCCTCAGGGACCGCCGAGGTCGGGGCCGGTCAGTGCGGAAACACAGACACGGCCGTGACGGGCAGACCCCGGGCGTGCCCGGCAGGGGCCCACGCAGGCGGTGAACCCCCGTCCCCCCGCCCACGGCTGCTCCAGGGCCACGGCTTCGTGACTCGGGACGGCGCCTTTCTGAGTCCTAGCTCGCCTCCTGGACCGGTCCCAGGCGCCACAGGCTGGGGTCTTGCCGTCTCCGGCCGGCCTCCGACCTGGAGCACAGAGGACCGTCCCCGGCAGGGATAACAGTGGCAGCGCCCAGGCAGTGAGGGCCATCCGGGGACCAGGCTCATGACTCACTTGCCACAACTCTGGGAAGTAGAGATTATCCCCTCACCCCCATTTTTATAGATGAGGAAACTGAGGCACGAAGAGATAAGGCTCCCCCTGAGGCCCCACTGTGAGCGGTAGGCGTGCGGGGGCCTTGGCCACAGTGCTTTGAAGGTCCCCCCCCCGCTGCGGGAGGCCCCAGGCCACCCGTTTCCCCAGCCGGCACAAGGCTGCACCCGGGAACTTGAAGTTGAGGACCCGCCTTCGAGTCTGCGCTCTGCCCCTCACTCGCTGCGTGGCTTGGGGAAGCCCCTCGGCCTTCTGAGCCCGTTTTCTCATCCAGCAAATGGGGAAAGCAAGACGTAAGTGGAAGGGTTGTTCAGCCTACGGGCGCGGTAACCGAACACGAACACCTCCTTCTGGTCGGAACCCCTCGGGGCTCCAGGTGCTGCCGCAGACAAAGCAGGTGGCAGCCCCTGAGACTCGTGTTCTCGAGATGACAGGTGGACGAGGAAAGTGTCACCTAGGGAAAAGGCTGAGAAGAGGCCGGTGAGATAGACGTGACGGGCGGCCTGTTGGGAGAGGAGTCGGAAGGGATGGAGCTGGGCTGAAAGTCGTGACAGAGCGTCTGCTCTGTGTCACCCCGGGCATGAGCGCCCGGAGGGCGTGGGCATGTGCAGACTTGGGGGAGGATGGGCCGTGAGGGCTGACCCGGCACCCCGCGCTACTCTCCAGGCCATCACCATCGAGGCTGAGCCGAGGGCCGACGGCAGCCGCCGGACCACCCGCTACGACATCGACATGACCAAGTGCATCTACTGCGGCTTCTGCCAGGAGGCCTGCCCCGTGGACGCCATTGTTGAGGTGAGTGCGCCCCGGGCTAGGGGGGACGGGGCGGAGGCTCCTGGGAGGCGCCTGACCTGGCCGCGCCTGCATCCCCCTCCCGCAGGGCCCCAACTTTGAGTTCTCCACGGAGACACACGAGGAGCTGCTGTACAACAAGGAGAAGCTGCTGAACAACGGGGACAAGTGGGAGGCCGAGATCGCCGCCAACATCCAGGCCGACTACCTGTACCGGTGACGCCCAGCCGGCCGGCAGCCCAATAAAGCCGCTCTGACCTCCCCATTGTCTCTGTCATGAATCTGCTGTCCGAGCCGGATGGCCACGGCCAGACTGTGGCCCGTGCGTTCCTCCAGGTCCCTCAGCGGGCCCAGAGCCGGCCCAGCCTTCCTGTGGGACTCCGGGACCCGGCAGGCCCCCTTGGGGCCGGGCTGCAGCCCACGGCAGCCCTGCGGGCCACGCGTCTTTCCAGACAATTCCCCCGGGGCTCAGCAGGCCGCCCGACAGTTCCAGTCTGGTGTTCCCCTGATCCTGGGTGCCCCCAGGCTGGGCCCTGGGCCTGCCCTCTCCTGAGAGCTCCCCACAGCTGAGACCCTAAGGACACAGAGCCTCCCCAGGCCTCAGGCAGAAGCACTTCGATGGCAGAAACAGCGGCCAGGTCATCCTTGCTCAAGTTTGGGGGAAGCCCGCTCCGAGGATGACAGTCATGAGACGGTGACACAGGTCCTGCTGCCCCTGAGCTGGCCTGGCCCGGCCTCCCGCCACATCCCTTTTTCTCCCCAAGTTCCCCAGACCAGGCCGCTGGCTTGGCTTCTCAAGACTTCCTGCTTTGTGATTGCAGCCACATAATGTGGCTCCTTCTGGGGCCCCATGCAAGCCCAGTGCAGAGCAGTAGCCCACACCAGCCCCCTTGGAGTCTGAGCCCAGCACTGGCAGGGTCTCGGTGTGTTCCCACCAGCAGGGAAACCGGCTCGGACAGGTGAAGCGGCACCTCGCTCGGGATTGCGAGCCCGCCGCCTGTGAAGACACCAACTCTGATCTGAGAGCACTCAGTCCCCATTCTCCAACGTTCCCGGACATCTTTTTACGAAACACTGGGGACCAGTAGGAGCGGGACATTCTCCAGGCGCCCTCTGTGCTCGGGGACATGCTGCACCCTGGCACAGTCGAGGCCCCGGTGAGGCCTGTCGCAGAGAGACCCAGGCTTTCCCCAGCTTGCTCCCAGGCAGCCCTCCCAGGTCACTGCTGACACCTGGGCCAGGCCGGACCCACCGCTGGCCGAGGTCTGGGGGACATCCGCAGTCCCGGGCACAGAAGGGAAGCTGGAGCCCCGAAGTGCCTGCCGGCCACCGGGCAGGGGCACTGCAAAACCAGGAAGGGTGAGAGGCAGGCTAAAGTCCCAAATGCTTCTCACCACTTTTCCCAGGCAGCCCGCCTTAGAGAATTGGCGTGGAACCGGATGAGTAGACACGAAAAGAATTAAGTGGGTCAGACTGTATCCAGCCCCTGAAGTGACTTTCCCCTGACAGAGTCATCTCCTGTGTCGGGACTGCGGCTCTGTGTCCCCTGCACCGAGCGGTGTTGACCTGCGACCCCTCTTCGCCACACTGGTGCTCCTCTGGTTGTGTTGAAGGTCCCCTCGGGAAACAGCCCTGTGTCCTTCCAGAACATGTCCCCCGCTTTTCCTGGATGCTGACCTTGGCTGTGACTCAGTTTCCAGTCCCTATTCTGGGGTTCCACTTGCTCACCTCCCCCACCCCTCAGAGGCCATGGCAGTGTGGGGTTCAAGGAGCACCAGAGCTGAGGGGCCCTGGTCCCTCCGGTCCCCAGTGGGTACGGTCCTGGCTGGTCTAAAGTGCAGGCAGCCGGATGGCTGTGAGCCCTGTCAGGGGTGCTGGGACATGGTGCACGCCCTGGAGCTAAATCAGAGCAAGGACACCGGGAGTCACAGCGAGTGGGGTGACAGCTCAGCGCAGAGCATTGCCCAGCCGCCGCAGGGTGGGTGGAGGGCAAGAGGGAAACAACACAACCGTGGCCTTTCCCTCCATGTCCTGCTGCCGTCGAGGAAAGAGGCAGGAGAGGGGCAGCCGCTCACCCAAGGGCAGGGAGCATGGGCGGGCCTGCCCTGGGTGGTCGGAGGAAGGAAGGTGTAAGGACCGACTGTAAGGCTGCCTCACGGAAGAAGGAAGAAGTCCAGAACATGGGGAGCGAGCTGGGCTTGGACCCTTCGCAGATTCTGGGCTCCAGGTCTGTATGTGTTGGGGTCCCATCAGCCATAGGCCCACCGAACCCTCCAGGTAGTGGGGATTCCATTCCCTAGCCCCCAAGCCGGGCCTGGGGGCGGTGCCTCCCCAGCCCGGCCGTGAAGACGTGCCCAGTTGGCGCCGGTCAGTGGTTGCGCTCTAGTCTCGGGGCCCCCACACTCCAAGCTCCGAATGCTTTCCCAGCCTCGGGCTGGAAGCGAAGCCCGCGCGGTCAAAGCCCAGGCGTGGGGTGGGGGCGGGCGGGAAGCGGGCGTGGCTTTGTCGGCCCCGCCCCTCCCGTTCCGCTGGCGGGGAAGAGGGAGTTGTGTGGGCGCCCGCCTCCCGCCGAGGCGGGGATCACACAGCCCGGAACGGAACGGAGCGCAGAGCGAGCGGAGCCGCGTGCGGCCGACCTGGGGGTGAGTGCCCGCACCGGGGGTGAGGTCCTGCGGGGCCCCAGGCGCGACTGGGAGGAGGCAGAGGAGGATCGATGTTAACAGCTGCTAACAACTGCTGAGCCCCACTCTGCCGGGCCGGCGGCACTCCACTCGGAGATTTTGTCTGCTGCATCTCCCGTGGAGGGAGCGACCCATTCTACAGATGAGGAAACTGAGACCCAGCCAACGCAGAAGAAGCAGGGCTGGAGGCAGCTCTAGCAAGCGGGGTCATCCTGACTCCAGAGCCCAGCATTCTGGCTCGGAGTGGGGCGATCTTCTCCAGCGCAGCCAGTCACCGTGTGTCAGGGGCTCAGAGGACCAGCAAGAGAGGAGGGGCGCAGAGTGAGGAGTGGGCTGGACCCTGAAGGCCACAGGACAGAGGCACCTTCATTTGTTCCCTAAACAGGACTGGGGTGGCCCCTGGTTCCAGCAGGGACAAGGGACGGTGACAGGTATAGGCTGTGGGCCAGGGGAGGGGCCTGACATACCTGTGCCCACCACAGCTTGTCCCACCCAGGGAAGTGCCCAGGCCCTTCCCTGGCAGTCAGGGCCACCAGGCTCTATTCACCACAGCTGCTGCACCCCAGGGGTCCCCCAGACCTGGCTTCCTACAGCCGCCGTTTTGGCCAGCCCAACTCTTTGGGGTGCCCAGACCGGAGAACAGTCCTCCCCTGAACACATGTTTGGCTCTGGGACTTCCAGACGCTCAGCCCAGGCCTGGGTCCCGCCTGACTGGACCGCCTCCTGACCGCTCGGTCTCGGGCCTCACCCCTGCAAGTCTCAGTGGGCTGCGCAGCAAGCAGGCCGCAGCGCCCTGTCCCTGCAACGGCCCGCCAGATGAGGTGGCATGGGGCAGGGATCACCTGGGGGCCGTGGTCACTTTTGTCATCATCCCATCCAGGTCCTGTCTCTGCATGGGGTGGCCAGGTCCCTTTTACCCAAAGAGGAAGTGGAAGCTCAGAGAGGGGAAGAGATTTCCCCAGGGTCACACAGCCAGTCCCGGCCTGGACAGGTCTCCTAGCACGGGTCCCTGGCTCTCCAAGCGTGGAATGCAGCCCCTCCTACACACCCTTTCCTGTCCAGGGCCTGGAGCTTCCGCAGCCTCAGGCCGCCTCCAGGGCACCCTCTCCTGTCCCCAGCTGCGGACAGGGCTGCACTCCCTATTTAGACTTAAGTAAACCAGGCCCGGGGGGGAGGAAGTAAGCCGCTGGCCAAGCCCCAGCCGACCCAGGCCGCAGGCCAGCACTCTGGCGCCAGATCTTCACCCTGATGGGGGCGCGGATATAACCCGTGCCTGTCTCCTCTTCCTTCCCCCAGTTTGAGCTAAGGAAACAGTCTCAAGAGGGAGAGTGGCTGGCCCTGGGTTCAAGAGCAGAGGCCACAGAGCCCTGGCTTGTGGGTGGGACATGTGCAGGGCAAACTGGAGGCCACCATGCCCCCCCCGCTGGCCGCCACCTCCCCGTTGGCATTTGAGCAAGGCCCTGCCAGGCCCTTCCGGCCCATTTCAGAGTGTCTACAGTTTCACTTTCAGTGGTTTCGACACCTGGAAGGCCGCTCCCACCCGCGCCCACAGCAGCTGCCACCAGGCAGCCCAGGCCACAGGGGACGGTCCCCCGTTTGTCAGTGCCCTGTCTGCCCCCACCGAGCCCCTGGGAACCCAGGGGAGATGCCCACCCCCTTGGCACACACAGACACCACAGGGAGGAGAGCTCCAGCTGCCTGTGGAGACAGGCCTGACCTCAGCCTGGGTGTCAGTTGTCACAGATGCTCCCTGGGGTAGAAAGACACGGGCTGGTCACCAGCTAGGGCTGTGGCAGCCAGGAGGGTGCTGTTGGAGGCGATGCGACCCTTGGCCTGGGGCCCCAAGGCTGAGCAGGATCAGGGTGAGGGCAGGTCACAGAGGAGGAACGATGGGGGCAGAGGCCAGGTGTGGGCAGAGCCGGTGTCACCAGGAGCCACCAGGGGCCACCAGGGGTAGAAGAGCCAGCTGGGCAAAGCTTGAGGTTGGGCTGTGGGTCAGGATGTGGGGTTAGCCGGGCCAGGCTCCTCACTTCCGTGTGACCTCCGCCCCCCATCGAGCCTTCCTGGGCCTCAGTTTCCCCATCTGTCAGACGGGGGTGGTTGCCGGACCTTCTAGGAGCATGTGAGCTGAGGTGTACGGAACCCTACCTGTGGCCTGGGCCCGACTGAGTGCACACCTCCCGGCCGCCCGCAGGACCATGGGCTCCATGTTCCGGAGTGAGGAGGTGTCCCTGGTCCAGCTCTTCCTGCCCACGGCGGCTGCCTACACCTGTGTGAGCCAGCTGGGCGAGCTGGGCCTCGTGGAGTTCAGAGATGTGAGTGGGGCCGGGAAGGCGGGGGGGTGGGGTGGGGGTGGTCACCTCGTCCTTCAGCGTCCCAGCTGGCGGACCCCGTCCTCCTGTAGCGGCCCCCAGCCCTCCCTGACTCCCTCGGCCTCTGCCCACTCCGCCCTTAAGAAGGCGGCTTTCTCGCCCTGAAGCCTCCCCCCCACCCCCACCCCGGCCTGGGTTCAGCCAGGCCTTCTGGGCCCTGCCCTGCTGTCCTTGGGGTCTGGTCTGTCTCCTGCTGGGAGCCTGAAGGTTCACAGTGTGCACAGCACCTTTCTGGGGGAGGCAACTACAGCCTCAGGAGAGTCAGGCCTGGGCGTGGGGGTGGGGGTGGGGACCTCCCCGGCCCCCGCCCCAGGAAACGAGCCCCTCCTCACAACCACCACAGCTCAACGCCTCGGTGAGCGCCTTCCAGAGACGCTTTGTGGTCGACGTTCGGCGCTGTGAGGAGCTGGAGAAGACCTTCAGTGAGTTGGCCCCAGGCGCACATCCCAGGCAGGCTTCCTGGAGGAGGAGCTTGGTCTGAAGGGGAGAGTCAGGGTCGCCCAGGTGGAAGGCAGAGAAGGGAGGTCCAGGCTGGGCCCTGCAGTGCCAGGGCAGGGAAGCTGGGGCTTGTGGGAACGATCCCTCCATTCTTTTTTCATTATATCCTCACCTGAGGACATGCGTATTGATTTGAGAGAGTGGGGGAGGGGAGGGAGAGAGAGAGAAACTTCGATGTGAGAGACAAACATGGATCCGTTGCCTTCTGTACATGCCCTAAGTGGGGACCAAACCCCAGCCCAGGCATTCGCCCCGACCGGGAATCGAACCTGCAACCTTTCAGTTTGCGGGATGACACCCAACCGACTGAGCCACACAGGTCAGGGCAATCCCTCCATTCTTGGGAACAGAGCAGCCTTGGGTGAGCTGAGCAGAGGGCCTAGGCCAGGGCTGGCTTGGAGAAGGCCTTGAATCCTGCGTGAGGGCCCAGGAGTGTGTCCTGTGGAGCCACTGTGGTCTGTAAGCGTGAACGGTTTTCTCCGCTGCAGAGGGACCGGGGTGGGCAGAGGCCAGGGTCTAGGGCCAGGTGCCCGGGGAGCAGTCCCTTCCTAGACCCTGGGAGGAGCCTGTGGGCGGGCGGATCGAGCACACCGTGTAATGGTTTGATGGCTCGCTGATGGCTTATAAGCAGCAGGCAGGTACTGTGTGGGCCTCCACGCAAGCTCTGGTCTCAGGCCCTGCAACATGAGTCCGCCGTGGGGCCCGGCTCTGGGCTGGGCAGGGGCCACGGGCCTGGGGAGGGAGAGCAGGCGGACGAGCTCAGAGGGAGGGGCGCAGACCTGTGCGGATGGAGGTCTGGCCAGGGGTTTCCTGGGGGTCTCGGACTCAGTGAATCCATTAGGGGGTGGCCAGTGGAGTCTGGGGTAGCACTTGGGATCCCTTAGCATTAGCCAGCCCTTGGCTAACATAGCCATTAGCTGGTGGGGTGGTCTCTCTGGACACCCATCTCTCTGCACCCAGCTTTCCTGCAGGAGGAGGTCTGGCGGGCTGGGCTGGCACTGCCCCCGCCTGAGGGTGGGCTGCCGGCGCCCCCGCCCCGAGACCTGCTGCGCATCCAGGAGGAGACTGAGCGCCTGGCACAGGAGCTCCGGGAAGTGCGGAAGAACCAGCAGGCGCTGCGGGCCCAGCTGCACGAGCTGCAGCTCCACGCGGCCGTGCTGGGCCTGGGCCAGGGCCCCCAGGTCAGCTCCGGCTCCGGCAGGCGCCGGGAGGGGCAGGGTGGCGGGCCCCGTCTGGGCCGGGGCTCACGGTGCCTCTCACTCCCAGATGGCAGCCACCCACACAGACGGACCCTCCGAGAGGACCCCCCTGCTCCAGTCACCTGGGGGGCCACACCAGGACCTGAGGGTCAAGTGAGTGAGGGGCAGCTTCACACCCTTTCCCCTCTTTCCTGTCAACCCGAGGTCCCAAGTGATGGGCCCAGCTGGGCCTGGTGCAGACTCCTTGTCCAGTGCTCTCCTTTGCCCAGCCTCCTCCTGCTTCCTCCCTCAGGCCCGGAGTTTTCCTTGCTTATGGGGATTTCTCCTGTCCTGGCCCAGTCTGGGGGACCCCTGCCTGGTGGGCTCTTGCCTTCTCCCTGGGGGCAGGGCCAGTGTGCCCGGTTGACCACCCTGGGCAGGGCCTGGCCTCGGGGTGGCCCGGCTGGGGCAGTGCAGGGGCAGGCAGGCGCAGCCCCGCCCAGCCCTGCCTGGCCGGCAGCTTCGTGGCAGGCGCCGTGGAGCCCCAGAAGGCCGCCGCCCTGGAGCGCCTGCTGTGGAGGGCCTGCCGTGGCTTCCTCATCGCCAGCTTCAGGGAGACAGAGCAGCAGCTGCAGGACCCGGTGACGGTGAGCAGACTGTGGGGGCCCTGAGGCTGGGGGCGTGTGCTGGGCGGAGCCAGGACTTCCAGGTAAACTGGGCTCCCCTTGGCAGGGCGAGCCTGCCACGTGGATGACCTTCGTCATCTCCTACTGGGGCGAGCAGATCGGGCAGAAGATCCGCAAGATCACTGACTGGTGAGCCCCCTGGGGTCTGGCCATCTGTGCCCTTGTGCCCTCCAGGGAGCCCACCCTGTCCCCTGACGGCCCTGTGAGCTTCAGCCTCCAGCCTCTGCCTAGTCCAGAATCCCCTGGGCCCCGCCTCATGAC
>CM052543.1:3005840-3028207 GCA_028533065.1 Trachops cirrhosus | reverse complement strand
GGCTGGTGGCAGGTTCGCACCGTGGTCAGGTTCGCACTGTGGTCGGGAGGCACGCCAGAGGCAGCCAATCACCACTGCTCTCACACGTGGATGCCTCTCCCCCTCTCCCCCTCCCCGCCCCCCTCTCTAGACCACGACGAGGTGCTCCACGGACTCGTGCAGACAAAGCAAGGTGGGCCACAGTCCCTTAAACATTTTCTCCAAAGAGTCTCCCAGGAAACCCCGCAGACTCTCAGTAACTCAGGCCTGGCCCTTTGTGGGGTCTGAAAGCCTCCAAGCCGCTCTTTCGGAGCTGATGAAGGACAGTTAAAAGCAAGACTCAGCACCAGCAGATACATTTTTCAGTATTTCCTAGGAGACTCCTCGTCGGATGGGGCCCGCCAGCCCACGAGCATCGGACACCAGGGTGCGAGCCGGGCAGCAGCCCGCGAAGCGAGTCTCACGCACGGAGTACAGGGCGGATCCCCACGCTCTCCCACCCTGCCGACCTGGGACGCACTTGGCTGCGGAGACGCGCCAGCGTTGTTGGGACAGAGCACAGGTCCTGGGGCGCAGCTACTGAGCGCTTCTAGAACACTCCACAGCCAGGAGGCGAACCCGCTGTACTCTACGTAGGGCACAGGTGCAAAACTCATCCTTACCAGGGCCACCAAGTCGCCTTCAAAGGGCCGAATGTAACCTTAGGACTGTACACATGTAACCGCTCCGTACCAGCCAAGTGAGAGCTCGGCTGCCGCCGGGGAGAAGCAAGGGGCCGGGCCGGATCTGCCCCCTGTGACAGAGGTCGGCTGTCTTTACTGAGCAGCCGGGGGGGGGGACATTACCTATTGACTTCAACCAGCATTTCTTCTTCCATAAGGGCCTTTTCTTCATTACTGAGGTTTTCCGATTCATTTGGGAATGCGGCCAAGTAACTGGAAATAAAATGCAGCTAAGGGAAAAAAACAAAACCAAAGGAAGGACCGTGAGGGTTGGCGACAGATGCCATGAAAAACCGCTGTGAAGCACAAGCATCTAGGTCAGGGCGGGGTGGGGGTGGGGGGACGCACGCAGGGGGCCCGGGGCCCTGGAGGCGCCCTCATCTGGAGCGGCCACCAGGGGGCGTCCGAGTTCTAACGGCTCCAGGCCGCGGGGTCCACCAGGCAGGTGCAGGAACCTAAGGCTACTTCGGCAGAAAGCAATTTGGCTAGAATGGCTTTTTAACACTAGTCCACGTTCACGCTTTGTGCTGTGCGACCACAAAGCAGGCTAAGCCCACCCCCAGGGCAGCCAGGCTCCAGGGCAGCGGCGTCCAGTCTGCTGGTGTCTCTGCGACGCACTAGGAGAGCCGTCTCGGGCCACACCGTGAGCACGCCGTGACGCGGCGTCACACAGGAAGTCCCATGATGTTTCAGCCCACCGCTGCGCGTCGGGCTGCGCTCCTGGCCACCCTGAGAGGCATGCGGCCCGCAGGCCGGACACCGCCGAAGGGGCTCCTGACGCCCCTCAGAGTGGGGCCCCGCAACCAAGATGCTGTGGTTTTTACCCACTCGTGCTCATGAAGTGGCAACATCTAATTCTGGTTTAGAGACAACGGTGTCCCCAGGGCTGTCCCAGGTTCCACACGTTTAGCCCGCACGTGAATCAGGAGGTAGGAAGCGCCCGGTTCTTGACCGTTCCGCGCTCCGTCTTTTGTAAACGAGAGAACGCTGTCAGGCACCCTTCCCTCGCTAGCCGGCCACCTGGCTGGAAGGCCCCCTCTCCCTCCGCCCTTTCCCTGTGTGGCCTCTGCCACCCTCCTCCTCTCGAGTCAGCTCCCACGCTCCACAACCGGAAGGTGCTGCGCAGGTCCGAGCGCCGCTGCAGGCAGGGCACCGCACAGGGAGGAGCGAGTCGGCGCCCCCCGATCCAGGAACAGCAGTGTCTGGGCTGGGTCCTGCACGTCAACTCGCTCTCCACCACCGAACGGTTTTTACAGGCGAGGACACCGAGCTGCAGAAACATCGGGGAGTCACAGCCGGCAGCGGCGGCTCTGGGGCTCAAACCCGGGCAGGCTCGTTTCCACAGCCCGGGCCCTGGCCACCGCACGAGCAGGGCTAACCTCCGGGACGCACTGAGTGCTCAGCCTGGCAGACGAAGACAGAAGACTCGAGTCCGACTGATCACACCCTACCGGAGCAGAAATCAAGGACCTTCCCTCCAAAAAAGTGCAAGGCCCAGAATGCATGGTGAGCAAGGTGCCCCGATCTCGCCAAGAACAGACACCCCTCATCTCATAAAAACGTGTCCCAGGACACACAAACGGAGACTCAGCTCACTTTAAAAGATTGGTGCAATTCTGACTCCAGGAGTGGATGAAACCGTTCGGAAGTGAGCACAAAGGGCCCCGACGCACACGGCAGACGAACCCCGAAAGCAGGGCGTCACCGCCGGAGCGCGACACGGTGGCGCAGCTCAGTCGGACCCTCACTGCGGAAACGCCAGGACGGGCTTGTGTCTAAGAACAGCTCGCTGACAACCTGAACAGCGAAAAGCACGAGCAGGCCTTGCCGCGTCTACGAGGTGACCTGATAGAGGTCGATGCCTCCATGTGATTTTTGAAACCTCCCAGGAAACGGGAACGAGAACTTCCTCCAGTCCCCACGCTGTGCAGCACTGGTGGTTCCGGCTGTGCCCCCCACATGGAAGCCGCCTTCTTACCGAAGACCCCCGCTGGGCTGAGAGTCCTCACCTCCGAAGTGGCCCAGTGTAACCTCAGCACGGCAGGGGGCCAAGTACGGGCGGCCGCTGCTGTGTTCTCTCCCCCAGGCTCTCTCCCACGTCCTCCCACGCTTCCTTCCCGTACAGCACGACCTGAGGTCCAGGCCACCCTGGCCACTTGGGACACACGCACGTTCCTCAGACGCAGCCTTACGCTACGGCCAGGAGACAGCAACACAGTTCTGGCCCCACAACAAGCCCACACTTCACGGCCACCCCTCGAGTGTGGGTTGCCCACGGAACCCCCGCTCAGTGAGCTAGAGCAGCAGGCGAACGCACCCCTGCCCACCCCCTGCCTCCGCGACTGCCTCCAACCCGGCAGGGCGATCCACGACGGTGGGTGGCGGAGCTGCTGCCCGCCACGGGCTCACGGACGTGGGCGTGGAGCGCTCCCCCCGCCCGGCTGCTTCCGCACTGCTTCCTGCTCATCCTCAAGCCAGGCTGCAGCGGGGGGCCGAGGAGCAGAAGAGAGGGGTTCTCGGGAGACAGTCCCCGTCCCCGGAACCCCCTCACTCAGGACAGGAAGGAGGACCTTCCTGCGCCACAGCTCCTACCCCGTGGTGCCCGAGAGCACTTCTCTCTGCACAGCGGGAAGCAGGCGGGAGCCAGGGACCCGCACGGAGACGGCCGAAAAGCAGAGGCTGCACCTTCCAGAAAAACGAGAAAGAACTACAAACGCCCTCCTCTCTGGCAGAGCCGGACTCAAAATTCAAGTTTGTGCCTACGCTGAACAAACAAAAAAAAAACATTCAAAGCAAAAGGGTTTGCCAGCCACTCTCGGTTTAAGAAGGACATCTTTGAAGATGCAAGTGTAATCACACTAGCCGCACAGAAGTGACTCGGGTGACCACCCACTAACCAGCGCACGCCCCCGCACTCACCTGCTGCTTCCTCGTGGGGAACTTCAGGATGTTTGCTCTGAAAAAAGGGTACTTCTCGTAGGTGTAGTCGTACATCCACTCGCAGAAATGGTTCCCAATGTCGAATCCCCTGAAAAAGAGGCAGCACGTGCAGAGAGTGCGGCGACCCGCCCGCCACGAGGCCCCAGTACGCAGAAGGAAAGAGGCTGGGTCATGAGCACCCCTCGCGGCAACAAGCTGGACTCCCTGAGGTCCCAAGGGGAGCCCTGCTTCAGGGACGGGGACAGCCACAGCCAACTGGGTGTTGTCACAACCACAGCCAGAGAAGCAACGAAGTGCCACCCGAACTGCCTCCCGGCTCTCCCGAGAGCCTTCTCCTGCCGTCGGCACTTTCACGAAAGGAAATGACCTGTGAGCCCAGGGAAAGGTACCCAGTTCCGGGCTCTGATCACGCCCAGCCCTGCTCCCCCGAGCAGAAGCGAAGGACGGGCTGTGCCGCCCACACGGCCATCGAGGGCACAGGCTCCAAAAGCGCTGGTTTCCAAAAGGAACTAACTTAGAACGGTACTGTTACCCCTTTCCCCCATGCCTGTTTCACAGGTGCACCCTAACAACACCGTACGGAGAGAAAAACACTTAAACACGCTACCGGTAGTTGTAGCTGCTGTATTCAAAGTCGATGAGCATCAGTTTCTGGTTCTCCGATTGCTCCCTCCCTTCCAGCAGTAAGATGTTACCTGCGGAAAGGCGTGTAGGCCGTGAGGCTCCCTCCGGGCAGGCTTCGTACTCGAAGGCCCCGGTGCCGGACAGCACAGCCGGCAAGTGAGCATGGCAGCCGTCCTGGGGGGCCCCTGGCGCGGCACTGTCCCGGGGGGCTGCCCTCGGTGGGAGGCCCCGGGTCCCCACCTGCTGACAGCCGCCCCAGAGGGCAGTGCTCCCCCGGCGTTTCACGTGGGACACAAGGGAAACGCCCGCCTGGCACACTGGGGCTCTGGCTGCCCCGGCAGCCCGGCAGCCCCGAGGGGGGGCGCTGGGTCCTGGTGTCCCCCCAGTGAGGATGCCGGGGGGAGGTCGGCCCCCACAGGGCTCTGCAGGCCGCCCCTGGCCCCCCTGCTCTGCCCGCGCCGGGTTTTCCTCCCGGGAAGACCACAGGCAGCGTTCCTGCAACCGCTTCTCCTTCAGGCTTCTCTGGCTGAATTCCAGGCCAAAGTAAGCTGGACGCCACACTGGCCCCTCAGGCCTGTGTGCTGGGACCGCCCCACCCCCGTCAGTCCCTAACCTACACAGGGTGGAGCATCTCAGCCCCCCGGGGCCAGTGGGCCAGCAGGGCCCACCGGGGCTCCTTTGCCGGCCACCCCCCTCCAGGAACACGCAGAGGGTGCTGTTTCCAGGCTGTTGAGCTTGCGCCTCCTGTTCCCAGTGGCTGTGACAGGAAGTGGAGACATGCACCCGCCCAGGAGCGGAACTCGGTAAACACACACCTCGCTCACACCCCCCTGTCCTCCCCACACGCCCACCAGCACTGGCCGGTGGACCTCCGTCACACACAAAACTGGCCGGTGCGTCTACCCCCTGCAGGCCAGCCCGCTCAGCCAGTGCTGCTCACCGCGGAGGGTGGGGACCCGGCGCGGCCCGGGAGGCGGGGTCCTAGTGCCGCTCCCGGGACAGAAAGGCACCCGACAGAGAAGCAGGGCTGCCTCCGGGAGGTAAAGGCCTCTCCCCCAGCTCCCAGTGTGGCGAACACTCTGATTTCTGCTATGAGAACAGTTTTTTACAGAACTGGGGTTATACCCTACGTGTTTTCCTAAAATGCGCCTTTTTCCTTTCATGTCCCCTGGAGACTTTCCTGTTGGTCTGTATGAGACTCGCCCTCTTTCCTTTTCAGAGTTACGCAGAACTTCGTGCCGGGCTGTGGTCACGTCACGCCTCTGCCCACCCCCCGCCGGAACCCCGTGTCCACCACACGCGGAGACTGTCTCTCCGCGCACGTGCGCCGCAGGCAGCAGCTCTTACCTTCCTGACAGTCGTTGTGACAAAACACGACCGGAGACGGAGTGGACTCCAGTAAGGACCTGGAAGGGAGGGCCCGCCGTTACTCACCGAGCCCGTGGGAAGCCAGTGCCGACAGCCCTGCGTCCCCAGCCCGCCGGCACTGGCCGGCGGCCCGGGGCGGTGTCTGCCCCGTGAGCCGTGAAAACCGGCACACACGGGGCAGGCCCCAGTGCGGGGGGCAGGACCGGCGCTCCGGCTTGGCTCCCCGCTGCTCTCCTGGGGTCCCCCTCACGCAGCTGCCCCTTGGCCCGCAGCCCCGCTCCAAGGGCCGGCTCCGAGCACCGACCAGAACACAGCCCTCCGTGTCCATCTATCTTGTGCTCTGGTTCCCCTCGCAGCACCTGTCACAGCCTGACGTCACTGTGTTTGTGCCCCCGGTTTCTGTCTTCCGGGATGTAGCGGAAGCTCCCCGAAGAGCGTCTCGGCTCTGTGTCCGCCCAGCGGGCCCTCAGAGGCCGAGGGTTTGGAGGCTCCCACTCGGGGGAATGTGCCGGGAGCCCGCACCCTGAAAACCCCATGGCGGTGTCCCCTCAGCGGCGATGTCAAGCTTCTTCCTGTTTCCCCCAAGCGTGAGCTGCGCCCCCCACTGGATGACAGTCCCCAGCGGCCACCACGGCAGGCCATTTTGGTCGTTTCAGAAGAGACCCACTGCCCCAGGCACTGATCGCCCCTGCACAACTGCACCCCCGTGAAACCTTTGTGGGTAGCCAGAAAGCGATGCCACTCGCGTAACGCCAACGCCAGGTGACAAAACCCACGGTTGGAACCCAGCGTGCAGAGCCACTGGAATCGCCAGACCCAAGGCTGAGCTCAGGGAGGGGTGACTGGTACTGCTCCAGCGACCAAGGACGCGCGTTACACTTCGGACGGGGCACTGCCCGGGCCCGGAGCGGACGAGACGCTCACCTCAGGCTCCTCAGCTCCAGGGGCAGGTTGTAGCCGAGGAGTCTGTGGAGCTGCTTCGCCTTGGCTTCCCCGGTGAACTTCACTCTCAGCACTTGATTCAAGTATCTTGCAAAAAAGGAGGACAGAGAAGCATTACTCAATTCGCGGCGGCCTGTCCTCGGGCGCAAGTCACATGTACCCATGCAGTCGGGGCTCCCGGCCTCCGCGACGGGGACTGAGGGGTGGGCCCGGGGCTCAGGGCGCTCTGGGGAGCAGACCCTCCGCCCGCCCACCTGCTCGGTGGCATCTCTGCAAAGTCTCCCTTCCCGGTTCAGGGACCGATCCCACGTGCAACGGAGACCCGGGTGGTCACGAGGCAGACTCCGCCCACTCATGGTTGCGCTCCCACAGACCCCAGGGGCCTTCCCACCGGGGGCCGGCCACGCAGAACTAAGTGAGAGCCACGGGGCTGACCACTTACTTTTCCATTGTTCCAAAAAGCCATTTTGGTTCCTTATTGAATGGCATTTTCATTCCATGAAATGTGGCCATTTTCTCAGCTATTTCTGCAGAAATAGCTGGCAAGCTTAACTCTTCGGTGTCTAATCGCCGGCTCTGAAATAGAAGGGGTTAGACAGTGGCACTCACCCAGGTAACCTAGGAAGTGGGAGCCTGCACAGTCTCTGAGGACGCAAAGCCAGGTTCTGTGAGGCACCTGCGTCTCAAGCCAGTGCACAAAACTCCCTCAAGAACGGCCTCTGTGCCTGAAGATGGTGCCCCAGCAACTGCCAGGGCACTTCTTGGTGAGGGGCTGGTCGCCCTCCCGTGTTAACTTCACTTCGAACCCTTTTGCTCGAGAGAAAGCCGTTTCACATCTGGTCAGTGACTCTGCCCTCTGCGCACACTGCCCGACACAGAAAGCGGACGCGCCTTCTGCGGCCAACACTCCCGGTCTCCAGCAGCAACTCTGGTGGCCCGGCACCCAGCTCTCATCAGCGGGGACAGCCCACGCGGACCCACGCAGTTGAGCCGTGCCCCACTATTCACGGGGTGTCCCCAGCACCTACCTAGCCTGGCACAGAGAGGGCTCTCGACAAAGAAGCAGAGGCGCCCGGCCGATGGGACTTAGCCCCAGCTCCCTAACGAAGCCACAACCGGTCACGTGGAGCTCAGTCCGCCTTTCCCACACAAACTGGCCCCTACAAAAGCCCCAAGACATTGCTCTGAAAATCCAAAGTGGGGTAGCCCAGGGGTTAAGAGTAAATGCCCCAAGCTAGAAACCACCCCTCAACTGCTGGCTTCCACACTCATTTCAAAGCCACAGAGCCGAGGGCCGGTTACCTAGACCGCATCCCGTCTTCCGTGAATGTAAATGCCAGTGCGACAGGAAGTCCCCGATGGGGCTGCTCTGCAATGAGCTAGCGCAGACGATGCGGACGAGGCTCCGGGCCAGCACCTAACCAGCGTGCCTGCCCATGCGGCAGGTGCCCTACGATTGGGGCTGAGGCCCACGGAGAACACCAGGCTCAGAGTTCCCCTCAACTCTGGGTCCTCCACAAATGACCATGACACACGACAGGGACAGGGCTTCTAGTAGCAGGACACCGAGGACTAAGTAAAGCAACTCACTCAGCTTGCAGAGCTGCTAAAAATACCAGCAAGTTGTTCGGCAACATGGGAGATGGAAAGCTAACGTGCTCAGAGACGAAGTCTCGGGGTCCTGAGTCCCGTCCCTAGTGCAGAGGAAGGGACGTATGAGACTGTCTCCCGTTCCTGGAGACCATGCCCTCCTGTGCCCTCTGAAAGGCGGGTTCATCCTGCCCCACGCCACGGTCGAGAGCCAGCTTGGCATGACACACGGGATCAGGTTGAGCCATTGAAATGGCCATTCCTGCGGCCAAAACCAGTTACCTGCTGGCAGTTTCACAGCAGCCCCCCGTCCTGTACCAGAACCTCTCCAGAACACGGCACCACAAACAACACGCACGCGAGCACGCACGCAGGAAGCGGGGCGGCAGCCACGCCGCAGACCCAGCGCCGCCCCGCGGGGCAGTCCCAGCCCTGAGCCGCGGTCAGCGGCTCCTGCTTTCTCTGAAGAGAAGTCTACCCGCACGGGGACGAACAGCGAGCTCTGACCGGCTCCTGCCGGGCTCTACTGACACAGCGTGACACCACGTGCACTCTCCTGCCCTGCGGTGCTGCCTTACCAGTCGGGACTCTGTAAGTACTAATCAGTCCGTGTTTGTAAGATGCAACCACGCTGCCACTTGTAAACACATGAAGTCTCATATTTGCAAAGTTCTTTCAAATACTTTTATGATCTCATTTGATTGTCATGCCAGACTTACTACCTTTCCTGGGGAAAACGTAAATAAAACTACAACCAGGTTCCAAGGCACGTGCAGGGAAGAGACTGAAAGTGAACTCGCAGAACGAGTAACGCCCGCCGGTCTGCACGCACCGCGCCGCTGTGGGCCGTGGGGTCAGACGAAGGAAGCCCCTCCCCTGCAGCCCCCAGCTGGACGGACGCAGGCAGAGTCCTGGCAAGCAGAGCATCCCCTCGCCGGGTGTCCTCGTGCCCGGCGCTGCACGCAGACGCAAGTGGCTAAGACTCCATGTGAGGCAGGGCCTGGGAAAGCGGCCACAAGTGACCCTAGGGCTCGAGATCTTTGCAGGTTTAGAGTGGGCTCCCTTCTCCACATCTGCAGGCCTCGTGCAAGGGGGACGCAGGCCAGCGAGGCTCAGCATCTGCACCCAAAGGAGCCACTGCCCACACCGACTCACTTTAACTGGTGCTCCTGAGGCTGAGGCCCGCTGTGGGGGGGGAGTCCCACCCTCAACTCTAAGCAAGGCTGGGCTGCCAGATGTTAGAGCAACATTAACGATGCCTCAGGCCAGCACGCAGTCTGGACTCAGAAACAGTCACCGCCAGGCCCGGACATGTGAGAGGAGCCCGGCGGGCACACAGGGACAGGGAGGCACCCAACAGAGGGGGAGGACAACAGGAAACAGGGCAGAGAACAGCGGTGGCCTCACAGGCAGAGACGGGCGGGTGCACAGGGTGGTCAGGGCCACGCACTGTGCAGCCAGGCCTACAAGGAGACCCCACCGGTGGGAGCACAGAAGGGGGACATGACAGGGTGGGCAGCTTTGGGGGACAACAGATGTTATGTCTCACATAACATCTTTGTTTTGGATAAACACATCTCTGCAGAAAAGACAGGATCTGGTGCAAATTCAATAGAAATTTGCTTTTTCGTTATTTCAGACACGGGTCACATTTACTATTTCAGCCCCAGCACTGTAGGCACCGGAGGCCACGAGACAGACTCCGCCCTCGTGGTGGCCACCGCAGCCCACGAGGCCGCGGCGAGCTCTTACCGGGATGAACTGCTCCAGGCGGCCTTGCGGAAAGATGCCGTACAGCTTCGGCCCCAGCGACCTCTCTGCAAGAATGGCGAACATCACGCTCTCCAGAACCATCGCCTCGGCTCCCTGAAACGGGCGACACACCAGACGTCACCGAGGGCCGGCGCCACCCAGCCTCCGAGCGCTGCCCGAGCAGGGGCGCCGAGTCTAAGGAGCCCGGGGCACCGTCAGGCACCCCGACATCTGCATCCAGGGGGCCGGAGACAAGGGGGGGCGAGACACGGAAAACCTGGTCCCACGTGGAGGAGTGACGGCAGAGCCCTCCCCTGAGCTGGTTGGGGAGAGACCAAGTCCAGAATGCACAGCATCCCGGACAAGATGGACCCAGGGAGGCCCACGCCGAGACACACCACAATTAAACGACAAAGGGTTAGACAACGAACCTTAAAAACGGCAAGAGAAAAGCAGTTAGTTGGTTACCTACAAGGGGGCTCCTGTAACCCTGTCAGAAGATTTCTCAACAGAACCTTTGCAGGAAGGAGGGACTGGGCAAGAAGTAATTCGAAGTGATGACCTGCAGGGACCTACAACCAAGACTGCTCTACCCAGCAACGCTGTCGTTTATGATTGAAGGTCGTACACGGAACTCCCCAGACAAGAAAACGCTAAAGGAGTTCATCACCACCACGCCAGTATTATATGAGTGTCTTCCTTAGGAAGAAAAAGAAGATAAAAAACGTGAGTGAAATGGCGATACGTACGTATCTACCAACAACTGAACCTGAAGAACAAATGGACAGGCAGCCCTGGCCGGGGAGCTCCCCACGGGCCAAGGCGGTGGGTCCGCCGGCAGGACACAGACGGGACTCAACCAAAGGACGCTAAGTAAGGGGGACAAACTGACGTCTGTCTCCCTCACATCGATGCAGTAAGTAAGGAAGTACACAGCTGGCAGTCACAGAATGCCACGGGGACGTAAGCACCCGCAGGGAGTACGGTGAGTGTGCTAACAGCCACGTGGGCGTCAGGTGGGTGCGAGACCTAACGTCATGGTCACTTCCTTACACAGCGTCTGATCACTGGGGTGCACACCTGAAACGCACGCACTACTGTACGTCAACTAGAAATAAAATTTAAAAAATTAAAAAAGAGAAAAAGAAACGTTTATGGGGAATACGATCCGAACAGACACCGTTCAAAATGAAATGGAGCTCCTGCACCACGCTCACGTGACAAAAGTGAACCGAGACGCAGGAAAGGAGAGCAGAGAAACCCCGCTCGTGAGGGGCGCGGGGCTCCCTCAGTGGGGCTGCCCGCAGTGAAGAGCAGTGCAGTCCCCTGTGCCTCTGGTGGGGCAGGTGGTCTGCCGGCGACCCCCCACTGTTCTCGTCCGGCCGCCATCTCGGGTGAGCCCCACAATTAGGGCCCGGCCTCACCCTGTGCGGCCAACCCCGATTTACTCAAGTTCTGCGTAAGTGACGGCTGCGAACCATGCTGGGCCCCCCCAAACCCGCACGCTGCAGTCCCCACCCCGGTGCGATGGAGCCGGGAGGCGGGGCCTTTGGGAGGTGGCTGGTTTAGGGGAGGTCCTGAGGGGGAGACCCAGGGGTCCGTGTTCACGGGAGAGCTCTGCTGGTCCTCTCTCCCCCTCCGCCGAGAGAGGGTGCTGCGAGGCGGGGCGAGGGCACCCCGGCCGCCAGCTGCCAGAACTGGAGAAACCCAGGTCTGCTGCTTCCGCCCCGAGGAGTCTGCCACGGCAGCCTGCCACAGCGACGCAGAGACACGGCGTCGGCCCGTCAGAGGTCGCTGGGTTCTAGAGCAGGACTGGACTGACCTCAGACGGGCCTTATCTTTAAACTCCTAATGAAGGGCGACACACTCCTGGCATCTCCCTTTAGCTGGGAAAGTGCCCTCTTCCCTCACGTACCTGACCCGAGAGCAAACCTGTGTGGGGTGCGGGGGCTGCGTCGGGCCTGGAGCCCGGCATCGGACACCCCCAGGAGAGTGCCCCAGGGCCTGCGGGGTGCCTCTCCCTGCTCCGCCGCCCTCCGGAGGGGAAGCAGCCGCGGGGGCGGGACCGGGGCGCTGCCCCAGGCGGCCAGACCCCGCGGTCTGCCGTGAGTGGCTCTTCGCTGTCTGTGCAGCCTCCTGTCCGAGACTCTGGCCCCTCCCCAGGCCTTTCCGGGGGCACAGTTAGGGTTTCTTCTGCCTAGGGACCCTGAACTCTGTCGGAACTGAAATTTCTTTCCGAGTTCCCTGTGCAGAGGGGCGAAGCTCAAGGGCTTTAACGTCAGCACTGCCTGACACACGCACACGCACCCAGTGCAGAGACCCCTCAGAGCCTGAGGTCCCGGGTTTAGGGACAGCACCTCGTCACTTCAGTGTGCCCGCATCTCCGCGCAGCGGGCCCACTGAGCACGCCGGATCCCGGGCGCCCGATGCGACTGGACACGCGTGACCCGGAACCCCCCGAGCCGAGCCGACCCACCGCCAGGAGGGAAGGTGGGAAAAGGCACGAGAACGCTCCAGTCTCTGCAGCATTGCTGCAGACAGTGTAAACAAGAACACCTTTGTCTTATGTGACCCTGCTGCTCAGCATGTATTCACAACAGGGAGAAGGGGGACGGTGGATGGAGGGAAGAATCTGGAAAGGAGGAAGAAAAGGAAAGGCAACACGACGTCACAAGCACGACAAACGGCAGGTGAAGAAGGCCCGCGGGCCATCTCAGAGCGCGCGCACGGAGCACTGGTGGTCTTTCTGGGACCACTAGGTCTCCACGCACCTCCCTGTCGCTCCGTAAGGACAGTGAGCACCCAGGGGAGGCCAACAGCCACGGCGTGAGCTCTGAGCAGGGTCTGGGAAGGACAGCAGCTGGGAACTTTGGCCTATGGCAGAAGTGCAAGGATGGGTCTGGTCTGGTGGCCTGAGGACGGAGGGCAGACGGGAAGAGGGCCTCGGGCCAGACCGTGGAGAGGGCTGCCAGCTAGCACAGCGGGATGCGAGCCCAGGAAGGAGGCCACGGGCAGCAGCAGAGACGAGACAGGCCTGTGCTGGGTCTGTGTCCCGGCCGCCCTAGGGGAGCACACATTTCGAAACGGGTGGGGAGCTGTCAAATGCTGGAAAGTCCAAATGAAACAAGCACTGGAAGTGTACTTTGGCTTGAGCATCATCACAGGGGTCCCGGTGCTGCGGCGTTTCCAACCCCCAGGGAGTGGGAAGGCCTGCCCACGAAGCCTCCCGACTGCTGAGAACAGCGCGTCTGTCCGTCACGTCCCACCGGTGACTCCCTGCCAGTTCCAGATCCTCTGGACCAGGGTCTCCAGAGCAGGACGCGCGCAAGGCCACCCACCGAGGACAACACGAAGACAAAATATCAGCACTTCCACTCCTTTATAATCTCACTGCTTTTGAATGTCTTAATTATTTTAATGACTAGCACACAGTTAGTAATTAGTAAAGCCAGTAATCTTCGTGTATGTGTGTGGGCGCACATGCGCACACGCACACACAGACACCCCTTCCATACAAACCCGCGTACGTTGGGAGAGCCCGCTCAAATGCTGTCTCCTCTCTGGGACGGGGGACAGCTGCTCTGCACTCCCCACGTCCGAGCCTCGAAGAGTGGACGGGGCGACACGCCAGGATGCGTGGCCTCCACTCTTCTGCACACATGCATTTCGAAGAGTGGGATCATTCTAACTCACACCCTGCGACTGAGGAAGACACCTTTCCTGCCTGGGTACCCCGAGGAAGAAAAACTCTCCTACGTGCCCCGGGAGGGTGGCCACTGAAACACCTGGGCAGCGACAGACTCAGTGCGGCAGCGAGACCCAGGCTGCCTCCCTACGAGAACGCCATGTACAAATGTCACCGCACACGGCCACCTCTCGGCACCCCAAATGCTCCTCGGGTTTCCCGAGGACACCGGACGCGCGCCACTACGCTCTCAGTAGGAATCGGGGACGCCCGCTGTCCTCTCAGTCTCACCGAGACGGCTCCCACACACCGGAGCCCCCCTCCAAGACAGACGCGCGGGCCGGGGACCTCCAGGCACTGCCCCGGCAGAGCGGCCGAGGTCGGCTAACACGGGCACACCTCACGGCACGGATGCGGAACGAACTTCGTTACTTACTTGAAATTCATTTTCATTCTGAGCTTGTTCGGATCCCTCCTTATTACAGGACCTCTACGAATGAGAAAAAGCAAACACCTCCGGTGAGATGGGGAACACTGAGCAGGCACTAACTTTGCAACCACCAGAACCGCCAGGGTTAACAAACGTCACAGACTTAATGAGCGTTTCTCAGCCCACTGGTGTCTCAAACGCACCACCAGGGTCTAGCACTAGCACCAGTGCCCGAGGACGCCTTCATTTCTTTACCAGGGGAGGGACGTGCTGTTGGGGCAGCAACAGCTGGGACTCGCAGCCGCTCTGTGTACGCCTCACAATTTCATTGTTGGAGGAAAGTCAACAGAGGGCGCTCCTGCCGTCAGGCCTTCTACAGACAATGGTCGAGCAGACCAGCAACAATTTAGCCAATTTAGCCAGGGGGTCTCCACCCGGGGAAGAGCAGGGAGTGCTCGCCTGCGCAGACTGGTTGGCACAGCACTCGGGCAGAGAAGCAAGCCCTGTGCTGGCGGGCGGCCTGGCACAGCATCTGTGCGGACGAGCCTGCCAAACTGTCCCCGTCACACTCGCTCTGCCCGTCCCACTCCGTCCGATCTGTCCTCCACCAAAAAGAGGTGCGTGCAAATGTAGCAAGTCGCTAACCTTATTCCACATATTAACGTATGAAGGGATGCTTTTACATCACTTTCCTCAATGAAATTGCACATTACTACTGGTAACCAGGACCCTGGCAATGAGAACAACTACCATCTGCGACTCTGGCTACGTGCTTTCTTCGGAGCACAGACCCCGTCTTCCGAAAGCAACCCCTCACCCCAAGCCGTCCATGCTAGCTTTAAATCAGAGGATGGGGAAAGCAAGTCAGAAACTTCAGTGTTATGTCAAAACTTTATGTCAAATGTTGCCTCTAGAAATATGTTAAAATTAAACTTAAGTCTGCTTATGTCAGACACAAGGAAGCCCATAAAGGAAGCTCTTTAAAAATGCTAAGGGAAAAGGCTCTTGAACACCCCATGGAAGACATACCTTTACATTCCACAGCTTTTTATCAAAAAACACCTGTACCAAGGGTGAAAAGTGCGGACAGGGAAGAAAATGCCACGTTAAGCAACACCAGCTACTCTAGCACCATTCAAAAAAAACGTAGCGTTTTAAAGCAACACTCTCATCCATCACACAGGGAAATAACATTCCAGACAGTTTAATACATTTTATATAAACAGTGCGTGTTCTAGCCTACTCAATATAAAAGTAAACAAAATTAACATTCATGTTCACGAAGCTCTCTGCACAGACTGGCACTTACACGTACTCAGTAGCATCTTTACCTCCACACAGTTAAGTGCGTTTTGTAGCAAGTACAGAGAACACACACGGGGAATGCGACATTTACCTGAGTAACCTGCATCCCTGATGAAAGGTGGCACAGGTTAAATCCCGTTACAGCGAGAGCTACAAAAACGACGCCGCAGACACTCTCGGGCCTCTGCTGACGGGCTGGTGTGCGGTGAGATGCACCCTGGGGGGGGCCGTCAGGTGCCAGGAAAGCGCCACTCCTCCCTCCACTCCGAGATGCTCCCACAGCCACACCGTGACCTTGCCCTTGGTCTCCTGGCCCTAGCGGCCTATCAGTATGGACTCCATTTTTGAGCTATGTCTTCCCCAAAAGCACCAAGCAAATCTGATGCTTAAACGCTTTTTGGATGGCACGGACACAGGAAACACTCCGGCACTGTGAAGGTCAAGGCGGCCAGCCCAAGGCACAGCCCAGGGTGGCAGAGCCAGCCCGCCCTGGCACACTCACACCCGTGATCCCAGCAGCGGGAAAACTGGCTGCGGTGTTACCTGGACACTGAACGGGGCTGAAATCCCCCAAAACATTTCCTTGTGCTTTTTCTCCCAAGGAAAGTTACGCACAAAAGAAGTTCTATGATCTGATATACTGCATATTGACACTTTGTAGGGAAGGCTTTCTTTAAGACAATTAAGGCATCTGGATATCCTATGAAATCTGTTGTAACGGGATTTGACCTGTACGGAACCCTCAATGACCACGGTTATTCCTATGCTGTTATCATTCTAACTGTATCTTCTTAGGGAGATACAGTTAAGATTATTAGGCCAGCAGAAGTCCCTTTCCCTTGTCTTAAATGGTGCTCTCAAAAGCCAGTCACTTCACCAAAGTTAGAACTGGCTGAGTTCCCAAGGCCGTCCCTTTTGAATATATTGGCGCCCAGCGAAGAGAACTCCCCGCCTGCCCAGGCACTCCACCCCGACGGCACCCGTTACTTATCCCACCAGAGCACCATCGTGAAGGCAAGACGGGCTTCTGCCGCAGCCGACCTCCCGTTCTGTTTCCTCAGTACAAAACGCTCGGGGCTCCCTCGGTCCTGCCAGGGAGTCCGGGACGACCCAGCGCGAGGAGGTCCGCGTGGCGGGGTGGGGAGAGGCCCCTCCGGAGGCGAGCCGGGCGGAGCGACTCACATCGCCAAAAAGAGGTCAGAGTGCGTTTCTGTCTGGAAAAACAGTAAGTGAAAAAAACACCTTGGTGCTCCAGAGGCACCAGTTTGTCTGAAGCAGATATGGAAATATATTGTGCAAATATTTAACATGATCCACGATTTTTTCCCAATTTGTACATTCATAAAAATTAGCTTTCATAAATTATAAAATAGAACTGGAAAATGTTTATATTAGAAATTTGAACAGCGATAATTAAAAATATACTGCCACTGGCTTCCTTCCATCTTCCTCATCCTTTTTTCTCCTATTTTGGTTTTCAAGAGAACCTATAAGTATTCATTATAATCCACGTATGTATTAGACTGTGATGTAGGAAATAAAACAGACTAAAGTGCTAGCAATAATAATAAAGGAGTATGGTTTATATTTTGCTTTAATGTTATAAAAGACTTTAAAAACTGAAACAGATTTTGATTGGCCAACACCTTTTAAATTTAAAACCTAACTCGGCCCTGGCCGGAGAGCTCAGTTGGTGAGAGCGTCACCCGGATTCGCCCGGGTCACGGGTTTGGCCCCCAGGCAGGTGAGGGCACACCCGGGACTCCACCACTGAGTGCTTACGTGGGCGGAGCAGCAGGTCAGCCTCTGTCTCTCCCCGCCCTTCCTCGCTGTCCCTCAAATCAGTGACTCCACACAAGCTAATTTCCTAAAAGCCTAAATTCTGTTAGACAGGAAGTAAGACGACAGAATTAGGACTTTTGCTTTATACTTTACATACCTCCATATTTTAAAAAGTGTTTGAAGTATGTTACTTTTATAATATATTTGGTACAGGTTTCCAATGTTGTTCTTTCTGACAAAAATAGTATTTAAAGGCTTTTGGACTTAAAAGACCGTTAAGAAAGTAAATGTTCATATTACAGGTTATTACTTTTCAAAATGTTCTATTTCATGATTTGCAAAGAAGATGAAAATCCACAGCTAGCAAGGCATCTTTTAGGGGCTAAGATGAGGCAACACCACTTGACTGTTTCACAATCTAAGCAGTTTATTTCTTTAAATTTGTTTAAGCCATTGGGCAAGATAAGCTCTTGCCATTGGCCAGTTTTCAACTGAAGTCCCTCCAGTGAGCAGGGAGCCAGTTTCATGACTACGCACTTTCACACCGACACAGCACTTGAGAGACAAAGGGGCCGGTGGCTTCCCCCAGAGACTGTGGGGGGTGGTGTATAAATAAACTAGTGCAAGTGGCCTTAAGTGGGGACAGCTATCTCAATGTCATTTGCACTGCCTGAAACGTTTATCTCCACAGTATCTCTGGGGATCCGGACTGTGGAGCTGCTGGTGGGACAGGCTGGGAGAAGGTAGGAGTCAGCTACAAAGGACTTGTTCTCCCCCATGAAATAAACTGGGAACCTACCTAACAAGTCCTCATCAGTTACAGATGACGTCACAATAAAGAAGTAGCCGCTCCGTCAACTACAACGGTGGCTACAGAGATAAAAAAAATACAAAAGGAGTGTTTCATGGAAACAAGGAGGACATCTTCTTCCTCCCACCAGCCCTGCCCCACCAAAAAAGAACGAAGCGAACTTTCACAGGCTCCCACTGTATGAAAGGGCGGTTGGTCGTGGCCTCTGGAATGGAATCCAGAAATGAGTGATTAGGAGAGAACAATCTAAATGGCAACTACACTCCACTTCCGAGGGCACCTAAGATGCGGTCCAGGAAAGTCCTGGTCCTCTGCACTGACCTGGGGTCACCCCGAGCCGAGCCCCAGCCACACACAGTCACCCTGAGAGAGCAGTCTGTGCCCTTCCGAAGGCTCGGTGACTGTGGCGCTCGCTGGCCCTGGGACAGCCTGGCTGCTGTGGGGTGCGGCCTTTGGCTCTGCAGACTCCTAAGACCCAGCCGGGTTCTGGCCGCACTCAGCTCCCCAGGAGAGGGAAGACTCCCCACCCGGGGCGGGCGCCCGCCAGTGACGGGATTCCGCTCCTCTCCAGGGAGCTGGCGGGGAGAGCCCGAGACTCTCGGCCCCCGGAGGGGCTGCGGTCGGTGGCTCTTTCCACCGCACTTCCGCAGCGTGTCTTCTTCTCACCGGCGCCCTGACCCTGGCCCTGGCCTTCCTTCTCCAGGGCTCCTATGAAAATATTCTGTGATTATTGCTTTTACGGTTTCTTACACCATCTCTTGAAAATATTTTACGTAACGTTAAAATGTGAGATGCACACGCAATGGTTTAAAATGGAGAACATATGAATTATAAGGATTTAGACAAGTGAGTTCTAATGTTTTATGGTAGTTTCTAGAGTATTTTCAATTATCCCAAGGAGTATTCTAAAGCAACCTGATCCTTCTGAACTTTGCAAACTCGGATGACCTGATGAACACCAACAGGAGACTAGAACTTCTGCAGACTAAGCAAGGGAAGACAGGTGCGTAGAAGTCTTGGTAAAGAAGGCTCCTTTCAGGACCTTCTCAAAATTTACGTCTGGTCCAGGGTAACCTGCTGCCCCGAGGTGCACGAGGCGCCCGAGGCGAGAGGACCTTTGCCATAAACGGCCTGTGGGTCGCCTCGGCCGCGGCATGCCCCGGGACGCAGGAGGAGCACCGTGGCCCCCCAGCCTGCAAATGCTTCTGCATCGGGTCAGCGCCGCTGAACTGAGGGAAGCTGCTGGGCACCCAGCACAGCCTCGCCGGAGGGTCCCAGCTGACCGGCCGGGAGGACGGCTGTTTCCGGCTCTGACCGAAACAGCGTGCTATTTCCTGGACGCTGAGAGCGGCGTGAAGAAGGTTAGCACTCCCGCTGATTTCTCAGGTTGAGGCCCATAAATTGGTAAAACTACTAAACGTCGTTTTCTACTGAGGAAACAGAAGAAGGGGATCTGATTTGCCTTGGACAAAAGCTAAACAGCCCCCCTCCCCACAAAAAGTGATACATTCAATACATAACATTCTGACATCTTAATCACTGCACCTCTTTAAACACAGCACGAACCGTAGCTGGTGCTGGTTAACGAAAGCATTACAACTTCGTTTTTAAAAAGCATTTCTTGAAACCAAGGACTAAAGGGAGGAGGCTGGAGCTGTAGAGAGCGCCCCGCTCCAGAGGACTCATACTATACCGTGAATCGTGTCTGTCACCTGGAAACCAGAGTGCGCCAGGCACGACCGCATGGCAGCCTGCAGCAGAGAACACATGCACAGACAGCTAAGTGGCGCGCCCCCGGCCCCCCGCGCCCCCAGCGCACGGACGTTCCCCCCGACGGGGCGGGCTGCGCGCGCCGTCCCGGGCCCGGAGTCGGCACTGGCTTCATGCTATAAATCTCAGACGTGATTTAAGGCCGGCAAGACAAGGACACTCCGAACACGTCGAAGTTAGACACGGTCACGTGCGGTTTACGTAGTTACCAAAAGCAGGCACCCAGCAGGTATGGAAGGAGCATCCGTCGTCACGTGGCGACTCGCTCTGGTGAGCGCCGACTGAGGAGACACCGGGCGAGCCCACTGGGACGCGACGCCGGAAAAACGCCCGGCTTCTCAGAGGGAGGCGCTGCCTGCCTCTCGGACGGGTGTGCTGACACCACACTCCAGGTACGGGCCCATTTTTTTAAAAGCAGAGTAAACAAAACCTCTTAAAACTCGTATGACCTTAATACGATGGGAAAAAAAATGCAAAATTCGGGGTACTCGGGTCCCAGGAATGTGCTCTCAGGCCCCCAGTGAGGGGGCATCAGTCACACCGTCTGCGCAGCAGTGGGGACCGACCTCGCTCCGGAGTGACGTGCCAATTTCTCCGTAGCCAATAGCCTACTACCGACTAACTGTGGGCAGCCTCGTACTTTAGTGTGGTTTAATTTTTAATTAAACTGGGGTTAAGAGGAAACAGGGAAAACAGTATCTTGTTTCCTGCATTCAAAAAAGACCGGGTACCAAACCTGAATCTTCTGAACCGCTAACATATCTGCGTTGTGCCTCGGTACCTTTAATGGCATTGTGGTTAGTACTCAAACAAGCACTAGTATTAGCCTTCTGTTACTGGAAAAACAAAACAAAGACATTTTCGCAGACAACACGAGAGGGGTCTCTGACGTGTGCTGTGACGCCCACGCCTGTGAGACCGCCCCGAACGCGCAGGCCGAGGCTCTCCATCCATGCACAGGAGGGTCGGCCCGGCAGTCACTGCTCCGGCAGAGGGAGGGGCGAAGCGATCCTCTGCGCCTTCCGCCAGCCGGCACACGTGACACTGAACGAACAATACGTACTGACATTTGTGTCTTCCACAATTCATGATAAATAAGCAAACTGGTTATTTGTAATCAGCCACACTTGCTTCTTTGAAAAGGCTGCTACCGGACGCTGCCGAGCTCAGGTTCCTTCCCCGTGTCAGAAAGGAAAAAAATCGAGTTACGTTCACAGCTAACTTTACGACGTCTAACTTTACGACGTCTAACTTTACGACGTCAAGCTCTCGTCCAGCAACGATGTTTCTTACCGCAGTGGCAAGAGCTAACTAGCACTTCTTCTCAACCCTCCTATTAAACCAAAGACAAAGCAACATGAAAAACTCTGGTTACATCATCCTGTTTTAAGTTAAGGGCAATTTTATAGTTGAATTCAGTTTTCATCTATACAGAGAATGAAAATAACCCTTTTTTAAAATTCAAGTTGAAATTAAAGCTAGTCTCTCTCTGTGAAACAGACACTAAATTATATTGACGTGAACTGCTTTATAACCGCACCAATATTGTTATGTTTAATCATTCCCTATAAGTAATATTTGTACAGCTGTTTTTCAAAGCTGTGTGTTTCATCTTATTTACATTTTTCCCACGTCCAACACAGGACTTTGCATGAGGCCCTCAAAGTTAACGCAGACCCCAGATAAGGCCCGGGCGCAGTGAGGAAGTCTGCTTACGGCCCGTCTCACAGAAACAGGGACTGGCGTTTGTGGGACGGAAGCGGGGGGCCTGGCAGCAACTGGAGGGTTTACCTTGGCCTTCTGCTACTTAACCTTAGTGAGCTGCGCCCCAGAGCAGTCACGTCACTGCCGCTATGGAGATAAAGGAAGTTAGACATCTCATTATTTAAAGTCACTCGTAAATAACTGTAAATGTGAATCAAAGAAATACTTCCACTTAATATTCGATTGTCAGAGGTAAAAAAAATTTCAAAAGCTTAAAACAAGGAGAAAGGGAGACAGGGACATACTAACTGGGTCTGTCACATAATTAAGCAAAACCTGACGAATGCTTATTAAGTGCAGCCACCGAGGAACGCTGTTCAAGGGAGGAGCGTGCTCCCCCCCAGCAGCCCTGCCCGTGGGAGCGCACAGACACACGCAGAGGCGTGCGCGCCCACCCAGGTAAGGAAGAAAGGGAGGTCTAATGCCGGAGTCGGACTCTCTCTGATTCTGCCCATAGTTTGTCTGTGAAGGTGGCGCGATTCCCTGCTCGGGCGCCGGACTCGCCCAGCCACACTTCTCGGCGCCAACCCGACACGCTGCCATGGGTTCTGGCGCTTTCTGTCCTTGCTGTGGGGACACCGGTGTCACCGGAGAGCACAGACCTCTCTCCTTCCCTCACGGCCAGGCAAAGCCTCGATGAGCCAGTGCCCTGACTGCGCCCACTCCCCGGAGAACTAGTCAATATCAGGGATTTTTACACCGAGTGGAAGAGAATGTAAATTCACGGTAAAATGCCTGCCACGGCGCGGCCAAAGCCCCGCTCTTCCAGCGCCCGGCCCTCCGCCTCCGCCTGCCTCCTCTCTCGGAGTCTCCGGCCTGAACCGGCAGCTTTCCGCGGCCAAGTGCGCAGGACCGCAGCACGCGGGCTTGTCCCCGCTCGCTCAGATCCTGGCCACTCTCACC
>CM052543.1:2830134-3005340 GCA_028533065.1 Trachops cirrhosus | reverse complement strand
CCCCCCCCCCCCCCCCAGACTCCCACTGCTCTGGATGCTGCCTGCTCAGGCCTGGGACTGGGAGTCCCTGCAGATCCCCTGCCAGCCCCCGGTGGGCCCGGGCACACCTGAGAGCTGTCTCACCTTAGCAGAGCGGACTCAGCAGGGTGGGTCACACCCCAAAAACGGAAGTCACTGTCTCCTGCAACTTGGCAGAACAACACATACCTGACAGGCAGACTTAAAAAAAAAGTTACCAAAGCCATCTCTCTGAGACTGCGGCCCGTCCTCTGTCCTCAGGGCAGGCAGCCTTCCAACTGTGCCTGTGACCATCAGCTTTGACGTCCAGGGAGGGGCGGAGGCAGCCTGGGTGGGTGACCCCTTCCCGATCCTGCCCGCCCACACTCCCGAAGCTTGCTGCAGAATGAAACCCGCCTTTCCTCTGGGCCGCTGGGCACACACGGAGCAAAGGCTCTAAGGACACTGGGGAGGGAGAAGGCTGGAGACCTACTTACCCCCAACCCTCGCGGGCGACCCTGGGGCTACGGAAGTGCCCAAGGCCAGCAGCTTGCTGCACTTTGCTCCAAGTGCCAGTGGGTCCCGCAGCAAACACGATGGCCCCCGAGAAACAGAAATCACGCGGGGCTGTGGGTGGCCCAGGACACGTGAGCTGCTGCTGGTTGTCGGAAAGGAGCCAAGGGAAAACCCGAGGCTGAGTAAGAGGCCTGAGTGTTTGCCGGGAGCGCCACAGGTCAGCCTCTCTCCCGCACGGGGACCCACGTTTGGGTGGATTCCAGCGAATCGGGAACCTGGCGCTTTCTCGTCTGGTCTGCACCACACACCCTCGCCGCCACCTCAAGTGTGCGCGGCTCACCCTGGCTTCCAGGTGCTGGATGCCCAGCGGTCAGCGGCTCGCCCGGGGCCACTCGCACATCGGGCCAACTCAGGTGCCCGACTCCTAAGCCAGTCACCCGCCATGAGGGTTGACTCTCTCAGCGAGGCTTAGGCTACAGTAACTGGGAGAAAGAAGGACCCACGCCAGTTCTGTCCAATTCAATGGCAAAAACACCAAGTCATCAGGAACCATGAAGAATCGGGTTGCAAAGATCTTCGTGGGCCCAAGGGCCAAAGAGCGAGTGACCTTTAAAAGCAGCCCCGGGAAGACAGAGAACAGAGCTGACCCTCTTCTAAACGAGGGACAGAAAGGGCCTGAGCCAGAGGCAGAAAGAGACCAGGGGTCCGAGAACTCCACATGCAGAGACTGAGAAGCTTTAGAAACACTTCTCCAAATTCTGGTTCAAACGAAAGGCTTGTGGGAGAAAATCACTTTGACCTCCTCTTCTCAGATACAGTGAACACCGGCCAAACTGTTTTAATTTCCGAATTTATTAAAATGATTAACCTCAATACTGCAAGTGCATGTACAAAATATTTGTAAAAAATGTTTTTAATGAAACGTTAAAGAACTTACCTCAAATGCTGAAAAAGTCCTTTTTTTTTCATTCTTTCAGTACAAGGAATACATTGTATCTCAAAAGTATTACAACTCAGCAAAAACAATTTAAAACAGTAGTTTGAAAAATGATTGAAAATTGAATACTTTACATATATTTCTATGATCACTTCCTAATTCTTACAATGCCAAAGTCTTTACCGATCATTGCATAAGCTCGAGCTAAGAGTTTTACTGAATGGGAGTTTCACCGACCGGTTCCAGGCCGCCCCGTGGGGACTTCGCTGCGCCACCGCGGAAGCAGCCTCCCGGCAAGGCGCCCACAGGGCGTCACTGCTCAAACGCATGGGAAGGTCGGCCCAAAGGGCGAGGCCGCAATCCAGTTAAAACTATCATCATCAATAAGTTACTAAAATGAAGCTTAAAAAAATGGAGAAAAGTGAGAAATACAATTATTTTATTACTTTTTCCTTAAGACCGAATTTCCTGAAATGGCTATTGTTGGTATTCCAAGGATCAATTCAGGATCTGGTCTCCGACCCTCTAGGAAACTCCCCAAACTAAGGTGGGAATCAAAGAGCTGACCCTCCGGCCGGCCTTGCTCCGCGGCACGAGTGTCACACTCCCGCGCAGGGGCGTGGTGAGAACGGCTGGTGGTCCAGCGCTCCGAGCGGGGGCGGACCGTGGGGGCCGCCCCGCTTCCCGGGTGAGGGCTCTGGGTGAGCCACGCCGTGGCCACGTGCTGCCACAGGGTACCTGAGGGGTTCGACTGCGCCGTGACACACACGGATGGGACAAGACTACAGAAGTGATTCCTTGAGGAACGGAAGGAGGGGAAAAAACCTCTCGGTCTAAACAACTTTTACGGACGTTATTAATTTCTACTTAGAACCCGTTGGCAATAGTGTTAAGGAGCTTAAACGTCTCAGAATCTGGACACTGGTGGGAACCCGGACGACAGGGAGCACGGAGGTTCTCCCCACGGACTTCACGTGACCTGCCGCCGCCTCCGAGCGCGGTGACCCTGGGCCGCCCCGCCAGACGCCACGCGCACGCACCGACTCGGTCTCACTAGGAACACCGTGTGTCAGAGAGCACACGCACGCACTGCCCAGAAACCGGCGGCTGGTGCCAGCGCCTGTCACGGGTTCGATCCCCGACTCTGTGTCTGACGATTTGTAAAATAATCCAGAAAAAGGAAAGATTGGTGCTGAACATAAAGTAGTAAAATTTTGCTCATTAAGTTACTTAAAATTAATTTCTCTTCTCAAAGTGCTTCAAAAACAAATTAAATCTGACTCTTCTTTTTGTTTAACTGATAATATAGTCAAAAACTCTTTGATATTTTTCATACATAAACTAACATAAGCCAAGAATTCCCACTGATGCAGTGCTTAAAACTATATATTTATAATTTCCTATTTTATTGGCATGGATATTTCTAAACTTAAAAACCTTCCCGGTAAGTTCTTTTAATTTCTTATGACAAAAATTTCTCACAACACACAAATATTTACAACATATACATTGTTTCAGTTCTTTACATTGAATTTCAAAGACAAACATTTTTATAGGTTACCACAGAACAAAAGCTGTGACTCATGTTTTTATTTCATAAACTATTATAAGTTAAAGTGAATAGAGTTTTTAATATTCCTTGTAGCATTTTACAAGTGCAACAGAAAACTCGAAGACCCAAATGAAGAGCGCTGTAGTCCATTAGACCGGTGTTGCTTGTCGCCATCACACAGTTCACAGCAAATTTTTGAAAAAATAAGCACCAATCATTCTTGCAAAGAACAATTTTATCTAAAAGTATTGAAAAGTGTTAAATACAAGGTCTTTAACTTACATGACAAGCAATAAATACGCCGCACCGAAACTCACGCCGCACACTGCTGCCTCGTGCACGCGATGCGCGGAGAGGCTGGCCGCCACGCGTGGACCTGCACTCTTTCTGCAAAGAAACCCACCTGACCCCACCCAAGGCCACACACAGTGCACCCGGGCCGGCAAACAGCGTGGGGCTGACAGAACTCCAGGGGGCAACGGCTAGCAAATAAATCAGAAAGCCGAAGATCATTGCTGGTGATGTTAGCATATACTAGAAAACCTTAATATGCCGCTACTATGATTTGTTTTAAATTACTGTTTAGTCATATATTAAAGAGCTAGTTAATGCTCTTAAAGTTAAAAAAATTGTGTGGCCACATTATTGTCTCCAGTGTCCTGTGTGGAAAGCTGCTGTCACTGTACAGTTCTGCTTGAGCCTTTATTTTACAACGGGGCTTTATCTCTAACTCAGAATTGCACATAAGAAGGCTACTGAAGAAGTACAATAAAAATGTGCACGGATCAGACTTCAGAGGAGTCAGCACGCTGTACACTTTCTGCGCATTATGCTGATGGGGGAGAAACGAGGGAGGTGCCGCGCTACAACGTTTCGGCTGAGGAGTAACCGACTGGAATCTTTTATTTCGTTGAAGTCGCTCTCCAGGGCAAAGCGAGGCTCAGAGCCTATGCGTTGAGCCTCAAAGACTGATCTTCTCTCCTCCGGGAAGAAATGTCAATATCTATGGAGTCCTTCCCGACTATCAGCCGCAGCCGCTTGGCCGGCGGAAGGGGGATGAAGTCGTCCTCAAAGTCGTCCTCGTAGTCCTCCTCGTCTTCGCCCCCCTCCGAGGAGGAGGATCCGTCCGTGCTCTCCTCCTCGTACTGACTGTAGTCGTCGACTTCCATGCGCGACTCCAGGAGGGACAGGGGGTCGCTGCAGCACACCCCGTTTTCGTGAAGCCCCTCTGTACACGACCCCCGACTCTCCTCATCCCGCTTTAGCTGGATTTTTAATTTTGTAGAACTACTACCTGATCCTGAGTTAAATCCATTATTAAGCTTTGCTACATACAGATTATTATCGTTCTCATGGTCTTTGCTCAACTTGATGCTTATTTTGGAAGAATTCATCCCATCATTCTCCGGGTCATTTGTCTTGCTGCTGCTATCATGACGCCTTCGAAGAGTCAATTTGGGGATCCCGGAGTTATTTTCCAGGATTAACTGTGCATCATACCTTGTGATACGCCTCTTCTTTTTACTCTTTGCAGTTCTGAAGCCATCTTTTGTTTTGAGGCCATCTGACGTCACCACCGCACCGTCCAGAGGCGAAGGGGCCCAGTCCAAGTAGCTGCCGGGCACACCCTCTGTGCCGCTGTGCTGGCCCTGGTCGGAGAGGGGACCTGTCCCGTCGGGCCCCAGGCCAGCTTTTCCGGGAGGATCGCGCACCGGAGGGGATTCCTCTGCTTTTGCCAACTGTCTCACAAGTTTTCCTGGTCGTGACTTCTTTTTTGCAATGCTGTTGTCACTCTTAGGACACTTCGCGTCCCCCCTCTGCGCCGTGTCATGAGCCAGGTCCTCTCCCTGCACCGCCGGAGCCGGCTGCTCGCCACTGTCTGCGCAAGGCTCAGCCAGACCGTTCTCATAGCTGTCCGATGTGTTTGGCTCCAGCTTGATGTCAGAGGGCTCCTTCAAGTTCATTCTCGTCCTCACGGACCGCCTGGTCGTGTACGTGCTGGGGGCGCCCTCCCCAGGTGGCGGGGCCCCTCGCCCCGAGGTCTGTTTGTGCTCTCTCGTGGCGTGTCTAGTCAAGCACCCACTAGCCACCGCGGCTTGTACTGGTCCCTCTGGCTCCTTATCTTTCTTAAGGGGCAGATTTTTATAGAGAACAACTTTAGGCTCCTTAAGGACTAAGTTTCCCATCTCGAGTTTTCTCGAAGCACTCTTCTGCTCCAGCCGTTTGCAATGATTTCTTAATTTTACCTTTGAAAGTAAAGGCTTTGCAGGCTTTTTCAGTTTCTTTGGTACCCTGGAATTATTTATGTGAGTTAGCTTAGATGAGGTAGAGTTGGAAGAAGCTGGAATTCTTGACATAGACTGCCTCGTTAACGTTCTGCTCTTGCTGGTCTTCTTCACACCAACTGAAGATTTTCGGCTAGGAGCTGCAAAGTTAAAAAGAAAAAAAAAAGGATGAAAAACAGCCTTGGTAACACAAAACAATGCCCCAAACCAGCTTCTCAGTCAGGTGATCTTCGGATTATACAAACACAGGGCAGAAAGACCCCAGCTCAGTTACTGCCTACACAGAAGCGTTCCCACCCTGTTTTCCTTCCAATCTCTGCCTCTAATTTATGGAGCATCTATTCACTTTTGAGTTGTGTAAAGAGCTCTCAGTACAAGTCACTAGTTTTCACTCTACACGTGTCCTTCATCTATCATTATACTGGTCCCAAATAAGTATTTCTAGTCCTAGTTTATTACTTTACCACATACAAGATTTGAAGTCAAGGAACAATCATAGACTAGTAATCTAGAGCAGAGGCACCCTGCAGATGGGCTCAGAGGGACAAATCCTATGCCAATGGCTTCCAACAGGAACAGATCCTAAGAACCACACCCTGGATTCCCAAAAGACCATCACCCCCAAAACTGCACTAAGTTGCTCCCTTCGGCGCTGAAAGGAGCAGTAGGACTCACTTGGCCCCATCCCTGCCTCGACTGCCTGCTGCCCGCAAGTGCACGGACAGGGAGAAGCTGCCAGAATTACCCTCACACGGGGGGCCTCCGACTTCCTTCCTCTGGACAAGGACGCAGAAAGGTCGCGGTGATCCTACTGAAAACCTCCACCTGAGAACTAGGGTGACAGCTGAAGGCTGACGCGTGGCTCGAGTTCCCCAGGTGAGCCTCTGACCTGCCACGCTGCTGTCTCCTCTCTGCATGTACACTGGGACCTACACATACCGTGCTTTACGTGAGTCAACTCCTCGGCCAGCCTCCCACATTCCCCACCTGAAAACCCCCACCCATCCAGACACCCCTGCCCCTCACTCACTACGGAAGCTGAGAGGACCTAATAATCACCACCTCTCACCAGAAACGACGGAGAAGGAAAACGACGCGTGTGGGTAAGCCCAGCACACTGCCCGACACAGACTGTTGCTTCCTCCATGCCTGAGGGTTGCCGGGCAACTGCTGCTCCTTCTGCATGGCTAGGCAATCAGCTACCATTAGTTTTTATTGAGAAGAGCAAGAATGAGTAACAAGCTTTCCAAAAGGACCAGGCCATCAAGAACAGAGGGCTCTGTACTCGAGACCGGCTCCTAAATGGCGCCGAGGTACCCAAACCGGCAGGATTCCCAGGCCGGAGACACACTGCCTGCCTGTGTGGGCTGTTCCCGAGCAGGCCACTACCTTTGGAACAGCAGTAAAGTCTGGATGTCACTCCACTGGAAAACTGATGTGCACTGGATACAGAATTTGCTTGAAATTATTTTTAAAACATAAGGATATTTTGGGGATTCTTTGGCTAAACAATTTCTTTCTGCTTCCAGGTTTCCTCCGAGGCGGACCAGGGAGATGGGCTGCGGAATCAGCGCACACCAGTGTCCTGCGCTCCGTCCTCTCCGGGCAGCTGCGGCGGCCCTCTGCTCGGCCCACGGCCCTTCGAGGGCCGCTCCAGGGCCAGGTCCGCGGCTCGCACCTTGACCTCTCCCTTCTCCCGTCCCCTCCCACTTTGCACCCCCGCCAGCCATACATCACAATCACACACATGCCCTGCGCTCTCCACAGCTACACCCCTCAAGTCTGGACGCAGCCTGCGCGCTGCATGGGGGCCTTGGCCAATCTCCGACAACCTCCGGGTCATGAAATCCAGTGAACGCTTTCAGTCCTTACCTTTCCTTGCAGAATGTGGCACTGCTTACCATTCATTCCCAGGAAAACCCTCTCCCCTTGGCTGTCCACGAGGGCACTCTCCCTGTGACTGCCCCGAGACGGCATTCCTCAGGACTCTGGGAAAGCAGCCTGCGGGTGACAGGCACCCACGCCCCACGGCCATTCCCGCCGATCTGCCGGCAGTTCCCGGACCACTCTCTCCAGCCTGGTTCTCTCCTGCATCATTGATCCCTATCACCAAACATCCACTGGCATCTGGCCCTTCCTCCGAGGCTGTCTCGTAAGCCCCTCAGCGAACTTGAACTCTCCAAGTCTCACGGCTGCTTCTCCTTCTCCACTTCTCCACTTGGGTTAGCACCACCAGAGTCCGCCCTGCTGCCTGAGCAGACCCCGGGAGGGCGTTCCTGACGCTTGCTTTCCCCAACTGCCTCTCCCAGTCGACCACCATGTCCTGTGGGGTCCACCTCTCTCCACCGCCGCCACAACCTCCTGCCTGAACGCGGGCAACAGCTTCCACCCTTTTTTGTCTCTGCTGCTGCTTCCCCAACACCCCACTCCCCACCATGCAGCCAAAATGATCTTCCTAGTACATACACCATGTCGCTTTTGTGCTTTCACCCTTACAATAACCTAACGCCCTAAGAATGAAGTCCACAACTCTGAATCATGCTCACATCCCTTCTTCCCAACCTCCTAGTCCAGCCATGACAAACTTCACTTAATACAAGTCCTACCTACACTCACCCCCAATGTATTTTTTAAATAATTTAAAAAATATTTTATTTACTTATCTTTAGAGAGAGGGGAAAGGAGTAAGAGAAACACTGATGTGCGAGAAAAACATTCATCGGTTGCTCCTCACACACCCTGAACTGGAGACCTGGCCTACAACCCAGGAATGAACCTGACTGGGAATCGAACTGGCAACCTTTTGGTTTGGAGGCCAGCACTCAATCCACTGAGCCACACTAGAAAGGGCCCCAATGTATCTATTTTTTAATTATTATTATTTCTAGTGAGGGAAAGATCACTGTGTGGTTGCCTCTCACATACTCCCTACTGGAGACCTGGCCTGCAACCCAGGCATGTGCCCCAACTGGAAATCGAACTGGAGACCCTTTGGTTCGCAGGCCTGCACTCAATCCACTAGCCACACCAGCCAGGGCTGTTTTTTAAAAATAAAATTCCCTCTCCTCTGAATATGCTTCACTTGGTTAACGCTTTACCTCCTTTAAGATTCAACTTCGGAAAACACTTCTCCCAGGTAGCCTGTCATGACTTTCTAGGTAGGGCAGGAAGCCCTTGCTGTGTGCCCCACAATGCCTGAGTGTCCCCTTCCTTGGGCACCTGTTTTAATCCATTAGAAGTGTCTTGTTTTATGCGGATTCTGGGTTCCAGCTCCCCCCACCCACCCCCAGCACCCCTCTTTCCCAGGGAATCACTCTTAGCTGACGGCAGTGAATCACTCACAAAGCACTTGGGTGTGTGTTCGCAACAGCACGAAACAGAGCATTTGAGGCTACAGATGGTTTCAACAGAGATTCCACTTAGGTTTATGTTGTGTGTTCTCATTTTGCCTAAAAAGCATTCTCTCTTCAAAAGTGCAGCTAAAAGGTGTGTCAAATCGAAGGTTACAGGAAAAAAAAAAAAGACATACGCAAGCTGGGCCGAAGTCAGAGCAAAGTGACTAAGGTGAGAGACTGAGGACTCTGCCCTGCCCGCTGTGGCTCGGTGGGTTGGGCATCGTCCTGTAAAGCAGGCGGCCGCTGGTTCGACTTCTGGTCAGGGCACAGGCCCGGGCTGTGGGTTTGGTCCCGGGTTCGGGGCACACAAGGGCAACTGATGTACGTTTCTCTCGCACATCAATGTCTCTCCCCACCTCCCTCTAACGTAAATAACATCTTTGAAAAAGAAGAGCCTAAGGATTCTGCGGCCGCCCTGGTGCCTGCACTGACATGCCATCTGTGACTCTCCTCCCTGCTGTCCAGGACAAGCCCCAAATGCACAAACCTAGACAGTAATTTTAGGCGGAGCTACATTCTTTGCAATTATAATATAGCAGGTGCTGTGCAAATGGCCAAATAAGCATGATCTCAAGGCTAACGAGCGTTCTCTGAATAGCCGTTACACCTCTGTGAGAACCATGCTCACACGGGCCCGTGTGCCTAGGACTGTCCATCTGGTGAGGGGCAGAGATGGGATCTGTACTGAGCTCTACGGTTCAAGATCCCAAGTTCTTTTTTAAGATTTTATTTATTTTCTTTTTAGAGAGGGGGAGGGAGGGAGAGAAACATCAACGTGTGGTTGCCTCTCAAGTGCCCACCAGCGGGGACCTGGCCTGCAACCCAGGCCTGTGCCCTGATTGGGAATCCAATCAATGACCCCTTGGTTCACAGGCCGGTGCTCACTCCACTAGGCCACACCGGGGGGGGGGCAAGATCCCAAGTTCTCAGGCACTACCTCTAAGGTACGCCAGTCCCAACTCATGGGTAAAAGAGCCACAGCATGGCCGTCACGGTCACTTCTGGGTGTCCTCAAGATCGTAAGTCCTGCACCGGTGTCACGAATTACGGCCAGATACAAGAGCAGTAAAATGACATCGAGGCTTCCTGAGTGCCAGGGCTGCATCCGGACGGAGAAGCCCCAGGTACGCACACTGCTGGTGTGAACACAAGGACCACACACAGCTGACACCTCAGAACTCGAGCCAGCAGCTTCCACCTTACGAGGCCAACACAGACTGACAACGGCTGCCGGGAACAGGCCTCGCGCCAGGGCCTGCAGCAGACACACCGCTGCGCTCAGGTCGGGGAGCGCTCCCCACGACCGGCGAGACTGCAGAGCGGTGAATAGCCCCTGCGCCTCGGACAGGCTCTCCTCAGTTCAGAGACACTCAACGCACTGGCCAGGTCTTCTGGGTCCTGCACCAACGTGTGGCGTTTGCAGTGACACACGTCCTGTATCAGGGCACTGACTACGGGGGTGGCCCAGCCATCAAGGCACAAGAGACCTAAAAAACCAGCATCTTCCAATAATGGCATAATTCAGGCTTGTGAATTTGTGAAAAATGGGTTTCTTCTTGTCTCCTCTCTCTGGATGCTAAAGCAAACAGGTTGTGGCTCTCATGTACCTTATGGAAAAGGATCTGCATGGAAGAAACAATGTTTCTTTCCACTAGGCAGCAATGTTTCTTTAACAAGAATATATACGCTGCTCAAGGAAACAGTTCCTGGCAGCTGCTAAGTCCCAGACGAGCCTGGGCTGTGGGCCAAGTCCACGCTGGGGGTTTGCAAAAGGGAATTGACCGCTGTCTCTCCTACACACTGATGTCTTTCCCCTCCCCTTCCTTCTCTCTAAAAAGAAATTTAAAAAATTTAAAAAACTTAAAGAATTAAAAAATTTAACAAAGGTATTTGGTTTATTGATAAATATTCCCTGATGCTCACATAATATAGTACACTCAACACCTTCCAAAAAGTATTTGTACTCCAATCTTTAAAACTGTAGTGTACCGAATTCAGAATCTTTACATTAGAAACGCAGTTAATGCATAAAAACACAAAACCACCCCCGGAATGCCACAGAGCCACTCAATGGGGACAGCGCTGCGGCAGTCTCCACGTACAGGTTTCACAAGTCTCCAGTGTCACCAAGGAACCAGACTCAGAAAACAAGCATTGATTGCGCTGCCTTTATTATCAGAACCACCAGTCCGCAGCAAATGACGGACTAACTGCTCTCGTCTTGTTCGCTCTGGACATTACGAACGGGACTAGATGCACAGGGTCACTGTTACACTACAGAGGTCACGGCTGTCCTCTGACTCCCGGCAGCAGGTGGATCCGGGGACTCTCGGCATTGACCTTCGCCATCATGGGAGACACTTTCCCTTTTCTTCGGGATTTTCTGCAAGGGAGGGCAGCACCCAGTGCTGGGCTGAAAACGTGAAGAGAGGGAGAAGAGCCTAAAATAACCAGACCTCAGAGGACACTTAGGTGCCAAGAAGTATCTATGAACATTTAGTGCCCACACAGGCAGACCCTGGGGAGACCAAGTGCAAACTTTCAGACTTGATCCCCGTCAGAGGTCAGTCAGACCAAAGAGCCTACTACTTTGGTGGAACCAGACAGAGTCGGTGTCACCCAGAGGGAACAGCAGCGTTCAGAACGGTCCCTGGACTTCAAAGCTCCAAGACGACGTGTTTCCTTTGTTCGTTCAGGCTTTCTTCTCTTCCTTTTCTCTGTAGTCTTCATTCTTTTTTCAGTTCCATTAGTTCTTGTCCCCCAGCCCCTCAACTGGTATCTTAAAGCTTGCTTCTTTCTGCTTCTCACCTTGCAACTTTTTGGTAGCGACTAATATGTCACAGTGCAGGGACATTTAAAATGCTCCTTTATCACAATCTGATCTGGTAACTGGTGGTGAACTGGGTCAGTTCATCACTTGCCTTTTGAAAAAGGCAAGTAAACCTCGAAGCCAGAAGCTCCGAACTCCCCAAGCCCCCAGCCGTCCTGACAGCGGGCCGGGCACGGGGACACACGTGCACCTGTGTGGCTCCGCCCCGTCCTATCTGCTGGAGCCGCTTCACTGCAGTGAAGCTAACACCTTGAGAATGTCGCCCTCAAACTTGCACACACACACGCACACATGCGTCACATATAATGTGTCATACATGGCGTGTGTGGCGCATGTGACGAGGCATGTAAAACCCAGTTACCGAGCAGTGGAGAAAAGCAGAGCAGTCGGTCTGGGCGAGCGTCCTGAGCCTGCAGGCAGGACACAGACCACTCTTGTGGGCGGGTCACTTCTAGAGCCTTGTGACGCTGCCGAAGACCCAGGGTGTCTCTCCATATTTAAAGATCAAGACTATTGGAGCGCACACTCCAGGAAACAAACTGAGTTGAAACACTTAAAAAACAAAGAAGATATGCTTATCAAAGGTCCCTTACTTACTTGCATTGTTTTTTTCCTGAGTGGTGTCTGCATCAGTGTTAGAGCTGACAGACTGACTGTCTGAATTTTTGCTGCTGTCACCTAACTTTTTAAGCCTATTTAAACGTTTATCTGTTTCTCTGAGTCCGTATTTGCTATTGATAACAGGAGCAGGCGCAGGCAGTCCCACTCTGGATTTAAAAGCACCAGTTCCCCGTCTGAAAGAGAAAAGAGCACAGGTCACACAAGCAGCGTACTTACTGACCGCGGCCGCGGGCTCTGGGCCTGTCCGGTTCGCAGACGTGATGAGCGGAGGGGGCCTCCACCACCCCTGGGACCGGCCAGGTCTAGGGCTCTCCGAAATTAAATATTATATAAAATTAGCAACAACGAGTTGTTATGACTGCTGTCAATTATTAACCGCCCATGAGAAGCTACTGGGCCCTGATGAATTACGTGAAGAAAACAATAAATAACTGACTCAATTTCAAAATTGGTTGGTGAATTTACTATTTCTGTATGCATATAGAAATATATTGTGGTCTAAAGTGTGGCTTAAATAACCCACCTGTGAATTATATTCCAGTTTTGTTCTACACAATTTAACACTACATTACTAGAAACTGAGAATTAAGAAATTAAAAAAAGAAACCAGACAATTTCCATAACTTAATTCATTATTTAGATAGAACTTAATGTTCGACACAAACAAGCCCCGAATGAAATTCTGTATCAGAAGGCTAGGCTATCTTAGTGAAAATCCGACTGTGGGAACAAAAACACTGTTAAGTAATTCCTTTAAGTTACTGACTCAACAAATGACCATAATCAAGTGAATAAAATGTTACTAAATAAAAGACATTAAAACACTTGCTTTTACCACAGGATAAGAATAATTTCTAACCTGCTTTAACTATTGGTATTTATATAAATTCTTCTCAAGTGAGGGTGCTTAACAGGCGAGTTCCTGAACTTCCTAAATGAATCTGGTGTTGCAAACCTTTGCTTCATTCAGTGTATAAAGGGAAATTTCTACTTGGCTCTATTCAAAAGAATAAATTATACACTAAAAAGGTTTTAAAAAAAGCACTACCTGTTGCATTTAAGAAGTGAGAAATCTGTTGGGCTGAAATTGCCTTCCGTAGCTTGCCTTTTACTGGCCTTAGCTTGTTAAAAGAAAGCCATACAGTAACAGCTTCCAACCATGTGGTCACACTGTGAACACCCTCGGATACGAAAGCAAGCTTGCCCGCAAGAGATCCCGTGTGACTGATTTCCTTCAGGACCTTCTCCTCCCGAGCAATGAGTGCGTGACTTTTTGCTAAGCGACAACAAGAGTTTTTCTCTCTCCCCACCCTCCTAACTCTTAAAGCTAAGAAATACAGACCTAACCCTAAAGCGGAAACAATTTTGATAAGGAAGGTTAGAATTCTTGCTTTCTGCTCTCTTCACCTTCACAGAATGCACCTAGAATTTTTATTAATGCGTCTGTAAAAACAACAGAAAACTTACTGTGGGACTGCCTCAATTCTTTTATTCAAAAAGTGCATTGGAAATTCTCACCAAGCCAAGCAACCAATTACACTCAGCTCCACCCCAAAATACTTTCAGAAAGTAAATCCACAAATCCCAAAGGTCATTTCATTTTATATGGATAAAGAAAGTAATAAATTATTTTCAGATATTCCCTGTCCTTTTACCATAACACATAACATTTCTGAAAGATCAGCTACACTTAAAATTATGCTTAAACACAAAATAAATGATTGTAGTGGATTATTTTATCTGGAAATTAGGTGTTTTTTTTTTAAGTAAAACTCTACTGTTCGCCTGCTTCGCTACCACCCTCGCCTCTTCTAACCTAGGAGAGCGACACGCATGCTCACACTTGCTGCAACGAGCCAGACCGCCCAGGACGTGAACGTCTGAAAGGCGGAAAGCGATGGAGCTTCCCAGCCCCTGCAGCCCCACAGCCCCGAGGGACCGGCGCTCCCCACCCGCCGGCACCTCAGCTTCCACCCCTCACCCCAGCCTGCACGCCTGTCTGCGCTGTCGGTGTCTTCGGAGTGAACTGAATCGGCAGGGTAAAACACGCCTTCACTCAGCAACCAGCTTTACCGTCATCACAGCACAGACAAACCGACTGGAACACACCGTGATTTAAAAGTCGTGGACGCTGAGCCCTGCGGGGCTGTCTTTCCCGTTTGCCGCCACGGACACAGCTGCCAGGTCCGTAAACTTGCGCTCGTATTTCCACAGACAGATTCTGCCATATGGGACTGACGGCCAGGTCAACGGTACGCTAGCTTCTGACACATACCGCCAGGTCACTTTCCCAAAAGGTCACAGCTACTCACGGCCCTAATAACATCGCACTTGTTCCTCCACGCTCTCACCAGCAGTATGCAGCGCACCCCTCAAATTTTGCCAATCGATAGTGAAAATACCGATTGTTCTAATTTCCTTGTTTCTGGTCCTGTTCTGTGCGGCATCCTCCTTGCCTTTCTTTACCACTGGAGTCTGCCTTTCCCCGTGAGCTTGCCGGAGCTTTTGTTATCACAACACTAACCTTTCGTGTGTGTGCCATTTCCCCCTTCAGTTTATCGCTTGTCCTTGACTTCATTTTCAGCAAAGTTTCAGTATTTAGCATTTCTTGTCTTCTTTCAAAAGAATACTACTAACCCAACGTTAGACATATATTCTCCTAAATTGTTCTAATAGTTTTGCACTGTATTTCAAAATTTAAATTCTTAACCCGTCTGGAATTTATTTTTATACGGTGTGAGATCGGGATTTAGCTCAGTTTTCTTCCAGACACATAATGAACGACAGCTGACCCTCGAACAAGGCGGGACTCGGGGCGCCAATCAGTCTCGCAGTCGGACAGCCAGCCCTCGGCCCCCGCGGACGCCCACGTGCAGGTGGAACACACCGCACCTCGTGCTGGCCCGTTTCAGGCTCCACTCATGTCCTCTTACCCGCCTGCCCATTTCTGGCCAATGTCATCAAGTTTTGATTACAACTGCTTCATAGCATCTTTTAGTATCTGTTAAGGCAAATCTCCCTTTACTTTAGAAATATTTTCTTGGCTGTCAATCAAACATGCTTTTGCATAAGCTTTACAGTGAGTTGGTCCCTCGTTCGAGTTCATCCCTCCAACTTCCGGAGTGAGATCTGCAGCGCTGACTGGGAACACGCCGCAGTCGCTGCGGTGTCGGGCGGTTACAGCCCAGACGCAGGCACCCGGTGCATCCGGACACTGCACCTGCTACTTCAGCGCCTCTGTAAGATTCTGCCCCCCTCTCTGCCCGCCACCTCCTCTCACCTGCCAGCACCCAGCACAGTGTGAGTGTGGATGTGTGTGCACATCACCCTCGTGACTGGCACTGTGCTTAGTCTTGTTTACCGTGCACATGAGGCCTAACATAAAGTAGCTGTTCCGTTAGTATCTGATGAGTAACTGAATGAGTGCCTTTGCCCAGTCTCACCCTCTCCTAACTGGTGTTCCTGAGCAGCTGAACAGTACCTGCAGCCAAGCTTCAGATCAAGCTGCTCACACAGTGCGACAACAGCCACGCATGCTGTTCTGCGTATGCGGCCTTCCACTTGGGAAGGAGTCGCACGTTTCTACCTACTGCTCATACGCAGCCCGTCAAGTAGGAGGGATGACTCCAAATGACCCGTGAGAAACCAAGGCTCAGTAATGACGACTAACACGCCTAAGGAACATGATGATACATGCAGCTCTGAATGAGTAAAAGAGCCATTTCAGGGCTGGTTTGGAATCTTGTGTGTGTACTTACACTTTCAGGACAGCCTCTAAAACCTTTTTAGCATCCCATCTCCATTCAATCACTCATTTAGCAAATATTTATCAAGCACCTACTATGTGCCAGGTTCTATTCTGGATGCTGGGGAATATAGGAGTAAATAAAAGAGATAAAAATCTCTGACTTCTTGGAGTTTCTATTCTAATAACAATCAGAAACCACAACGCAGTTTTAGAGTTAACCTTTGAGTATTAACTGTGTGCTATTCTACCTACTTTACGCGAAAGCACTCACTGAACCCTCACAGCAAACCTACGCAATGGCGTCCGGTGCCTTCCTCACGTCACAGGTAACGAAGGTAACCGGGGGCAGAAGCAGCTGCGCTGCCCAAGATCTCAGTGCTGACGAAGCGCCGAGTCGCAGGACGCCGACCCAGGAGTCCGACCTGGGTCTCACGCACTTCCGCTCCTACGCTGTACTGTCTCTATAAAATGGTTTTAAAGCACTGATCAACTACAGTTAAGCTATTTCATAGATTAAAGGGTCTTTTTGTGGACTAGTCTAAGATCCAGCCAAAGTTCACGCCATTTTCACATAGAAAAAGGTAAGCTCTATCCTGCACCCCAACACGGGAAACCTCTGGCTACCCAGGAAGAGAATGAGGCCTCTGCAGAACCTACCATGTTGCCCATCCAGGACTAAGGCTGGGCGTTTTCAGTGGGAGAAGTAGCACTAACCGATACTGTTGCTCGTATCTGCAAAAGCAACACGAAGTGAAAAGAACGAGGGCGCTGACGCAGGCTGACCGGGGCTCAGCACCTCAGTTTCTGCCCCTGCATGGGGCAGTCCTCCCGCCCTGCCGCAGGAAGGCTGTGAGCTCCGAATCAGTCACGGTCAGTGGTGCGCAGGCCAGTGCGAGGCACGTGACATGGGCTGAACAAGCCCAGGCTTGCTGGGCTGCGCGGCCTACACAGTCTACACCGGGCCCTGACGGAGCCTTCCCGCAGCCCCACCCGGGTGAGCTTGGGAAGCTGTCTGGGCGCTCAGGCAGGCAGCGGCTCCTCCAACAAGCCGCTGAACAGCAGTGCTGCCAAGGCAGACCTGGGGCATTCCCACAGGGACGCCGGAGTCTTGATGGGTCACACAGAGAGGCTCCCCACGAAGTGACGGAACTTAGGAATTACAGAGTGTGTGCCTCAAAACAAAAACTCCAGAGGACACAGCCTGGTGATTCACGGGCCTGCTTCGGGGCTGTGCGGGGCTGTCAGCCGCGGAACTTCACTTGCCGTTTCCCGGGGCAACCCCAACCTGGCTGTGTGTGCCTGTGTGTGTCTAAGTGTTTCCCACTCTCCCCGTATGCACGTTTGAATTCCGATCCCTTCGTAAGAATTACCTCTGGTAACGGCAGGATTTTAAAGGGCCAGGTGCCAGTGCCCCTAAAAGTTCTGGGTCCTTTGACTTTGTTTATGCATTTGGTACTGGGTGTGATGTTCTAATGTACACGACTACCCCTGCATTTAAGTGACAAGATAATGTCATTTAATGCCCATGATCATCAGGTGGTTAACAGAATGAAAAAGCCGAACATCTTAATGAATGCCATACCTTTCGCAAGTGTAACACTCGCAGAACTCATTGTTTTCTCCAAAAAACCCATCTCCGTAGTAACAAGAAATTTCTTCCCCAGGTTCAATATCTCTGAGAGCCTTCACACATGCTGTGTCTCGACCAGTTGACACAAACTGAAATAAAATTAACTCAGTAAGAAACTCGTACCTGAAGCAAAAACTAAATACTTGAGATAAAATTTTTGTGCTTACCTTACAGTTAGGTCTGCAATCTGAAAAATGTCCAAAAGAGAAAGTCAATTAACTGTAGATAAGATCTGAAACACGAACAATTACAGAAATCCAAAATAAGCTTTCCATATAAGTTCACAAAGTGGACAGAAGTTTGCGTCCCAAGTTAGAACTACAGGAGTCTTTACTTAACGACTTTGTGGGGGGATTACATTCCCAACCCTACTTCAGAGGAAGCCAAAGGCCTCCCTCGGTCAGACACGGCCACCCCCACCGAGAGCGGCAGGCCCACCCACACCAGCACCCCGCCGCGCCCCGAGAAAGGCGCTCACCGTGGTTTATGAACGCAGCAGGGCCGAGCCAGAGCTGCGCGCAGTTCTTCCTCGTGGAGTACATGACGCTGAAGTCGTTCTCTCCGTGTCTGAGTAGCATGTTCTCCTCAATTTCTGAAAGTTCGGCAATACAACCCACCAGTAATTCTATTTTGTCATTTCGTTTCCTATTTAAAATATGTGATGTTAAAAATTACTAGTAATTATAAATAATAAGGCTTCTTTTAACAAAATAACCCTGTCCAACAAATACCAAGTATTGAGAAGACCTAGCTCTGCGTGTTTTAGCTGATTTCGATCCCCACCCGGCAGCCCCAAAGCCTTTGCCCTGGTTCTGCGTGCAGCTGCCTTATCCCTGCGAGAGGCTGGAAAGCCCTCCAGGACGGGAACCCATCTCTGTCTGAGTGCCCCGCAGCACCCGGTGTAGTGCTTTGCAGGCAGAAAGGACTCAGGCCCCTGCGGCACTGAATTCACCCTGCTGCCCGTGGATGAAGGGCACCCAGACGAGTGCAGCAGCAGGGAAGCTATGAGGACACAGAACTGGGAGGCTGCCACCCCACACACATGTAACACGAGCCCAGCACAGAGTCCTCCATTGTCTAACAGCCACTTTAAGAAAGTAAAAGAGAAACACGTGTAATTACTTTTCGTAACATGTTCCCACCCACTATACCCCAAACATAATTTCAGCAGGTAGTCAGTGTAAGAATTATTAATGAAAAAGATAACCTGATATAAAACCTGGCGCGTCTATCACATTTACAGCACTGCTCCACTCAGACTAGCTACATTTCAAGGGCTCGAGAGCCACACGGGGCTGGCGGCCACTGTACTGGATAGCGCAGCTCTGGACCCAGGATCTCAAACCTCCACACCCATCACCACCACAGGAGCCACGGGAACCGACGAGCAGGCCTGGTATCACCCGGAGACACAAGGTCCACTCATGTACACGCACCCTTCCAAGCCCGGGACTAACGCTCTTCGCCCACTCCATTTTCAGGCCCCGACCCTAACATTTCTGCTATACCATATATTAGGATGGTCTATGACAGGGCCTACATATTTCTTTTGGGAGAAAAGGAAGGACACAGGTGTTAGAGGAAAGGAGATATAACCACATTTCTCTCTCTCACGTGTGGCTGCTATTCCTCCTAATGGGGCTCAGCGGTATGACTTTTATTTAAGCTGACACACATAGGCGTATTTTTTAAGCAGGCGGTGTGCTAGCAAATTCCACCCGTCGACTTCCTAGGATCACGAAGGAAGGGTCGCACCTGACCTTTCCCCTGGGCCAGTGGAGGACTGACTCTGAAAGCCAGGCTCCCTGTCCTGGCCGCCCCAGCCTTTCCAGTCCCGCCGTTAAGCGGGCGCCCAGGCTCAACGAAAAACGAAGCACTTTGGCTTAGAGACAGAATCTGGGTCAGCTCAGACTTCTAATTCCGCACGACGAGGATGGGAATGAAGAACCACCGGCAGACCCCGGTCTCTGGGCGAAGGCACTGGCCCCACAACGGCTCCCCCACGGTGAGCTCCGGTTTCACCCCGTCCCGCGACTTTCTTAGCACTTCGACGGTAATTTAAGAGAGAATTTAAATAAAACAACGTTATGGATTTGTACTAGTGTAATAGTTACCACTCTTTCGTTGCTACTATCTTGGCTCCGTTTTGTTCTGACGAGTATCTGTTACAGGGTAGTATTTCAAATCCACTGTCAGTTGCAAACATTCGCAAGTAAATGAACACCTAAAACAGAAAACATTCAACATTAACTTTATACTGTTTATCCCATTAGACGTTCTTGGAATTATAAAAGCAAACCACCACCAACATAAAAACATTTAAGATCCTCAGGTAACAAACTTGGTTGGTATTTTAAAATTTCACATATGTTGAGTACCTAATGGCTTGGTTATGTTACTCTAAAAGTTCACAAAGAACTTCTAGATGATAAAGTTTTCTCTTTGTATAGTTATACAAATGATCTTATATATTATTGGATCTTCATAAGATTAGTTTCACAAAAAATGCATTTATATTTAGAGAGAGGAGAAGGGGGGAAGAGGGAGAGAAACACTGATGTGAGAGACACCGACCGGCTGCCCCTCACACCTGCCCTGACAGGGGACCGAACCCACAGCCCAGGCGGTGCCCTGACCAGGAAATGCACCGGTGACCTTTGCCCTCCAGGGTGATGCCCAACCCATGAGCCACGCTGGTCAGGGCCAAAAACTGACTTCAAGTTTCGGTGTTCACCAAAATTTAGGCTTTAGTTTCCTTTGCTCTTATCCAAACAGATAAATAGTATTGATATTATTAATGAACCTACATGTTCCTTGAATAATTTCTCCTGCATTTTGTTCTTGTTGAGAAAATAGTGCCGTGCCCACTCGCCTGAAGTCAAACATTTGAAAGCTTTCTCCAAGTGCTCATCTTTCTTAAAACGTTCGATTACTTCCTTTAGTTCTTCTTGCCTTCCTTTAATAGGCCGAAATCTGGAAAAAAAAATCAAGACAATCACCCTAGTTATCTGCCATCATCCTTGGGACACTGTTAAGAGATCTTGAGAAAGAGATAACCTAAAAACTGCCAGACATTACAAAAGAGATCAATAATCTTGATAATTACTATGCAAATAATATTGGTCCCCAGGAAATGTAACTTCTCTTTCTTCAAACCTCAGTTTAGTATTTTTACTTCCTTGTTTCCTCGTTAACTGCTGATCCAAGCGAACGCACTGACGCAGGCGTGTCCAGCCGTCTCCTACGGAAGGCACCACGTGACGGGCCTACAGCAGCCCTCGTCTGATCGTGTCGGAAGACACGACTTTTTAAAGAACATGCAGAATCCAGCCAGGAGAGCGCCAGGCGATGAGCTTCAGAAGAATGAGAAGCCAACGAAGCCATGCCGCTGACAAAACGTTCTCCGCGTGCAGTCAGAAACCCCCACACCAGGCACCCCAGCGGGCTCCAAACACACCTGGTGCCCGACCCCGCGTCAAACCGGCCTCTGACCACCGCACTCGGAGAACACGGGCGGCAGAGCGTGACTCGGGCGGCAGAGCATGACTCCGGCGGCGACGCTGCCGCGCGGGAGAGGCACACACACACTGCTGACACGGAGTAGTAAAAAGCTGCTGGTGTGAACCCAGCTGTACCGACTTCAGAATACTGTATTTCCAGCCATAAAAGAACACATGACACATACAATCATGGTCCAAGTAAAACTGAAGTTTCCAAGTCCCTCATTCTAAAGTTGTGTTCTCATAAAACATGTATTATAATTAAAGGTACTTGGATCTTAATTTAAAAATTTTTGCTCATGTCAGTTTCATTTGGTTTATTTTATCAAATAGTTTTTTTTAAAAAAATCCAACCAAAAAAGGAACTGCAGACTGCTATTCAAAAAGAATAAGTTAAAAAAATATTAACAGCCAAGGAGAAATAGATTTGAACTATGCCTCTTAACTAAGAATTAAAACTGCATACCTCATAAACGTGAAAACGCTAAAGCTGAGATAAAATCTAGCATAAACTCCAGGAAAGTAAGCATTCAAGCAGAATTTTTCTAGATAAGCTATCATAAATGTATTCATAACATTTCAGTAAGATTTTAAGTCACAACATTTCATCAAGGATTATTTATTAGGTGCTGTGCACACAGGTGGTATGGTGAAAAATAGAAGAGACAGACTGGCCACTGCTCTCTTTTTAAAAAAATTTATTGATTGATTTTAGAGAAAGAGGAAGGGGGAGGGAGGGGGAAGAGGAGAAGGGGAGAGGGAGAGAGGGAGGGAGGAAGGAAGAGAGAGAGAGAGAGAGAGAGAGAGAGAGAGAGAGAGAGAGAGAGAGGGAGAAATCAATTTTTGTTCCACCTTACCTACGCATTCACTGGTTGGTTCCAGTATGTGCCCTGACCAAGGATCGAACCGGCAACCTTGGTGTATTGGGTCAATGCCCTAACCAACCGAGCACCTGGCTAGGGATGGTCAAAGCTCTTAAATGAAAAATTTATTTGGACTAAAAGACATACGCATGCATCAAACAGTTAAGCAAGGCTTGATATGCAAATGCATGTTAATATGGTACAAACTACATTGCTGTAGCGCACTTTAAAGTACGGAAATTCTCACTCAAGTGAAGATTTGTTTGGGAAGGAGTCTGCAGTTGACTGGTATGGGCAGTGAGGCGAGTTGTGACTTCAGCTTTCTAGAATATTACTGTGGGCAGGAAAGAATCAAAGGAGGGCATGCGAAGTGGGAGGGGATTTAGGCAGAGGAGCCCAGTAATGCCCGATTCAGAGAGAGGAACAGGGGCTGAGGGAACCAGCAGAGCCACAGCAAAGCCCCAGAACAGGAAGAGGGGTCTCGGGGTTTCAGACCCGTTACTGCACGCTGACACTGTTGGGGACTTACTGGCTTCCGACTCCAGTTTCAGGAAGTCCTCACAACTACTGAGCAGAACCGTATGAAAGGGTTTAAACACACCCCAGAGATACCGCGTGAAGAAATGACAAGGCCTCATTTTATTCCATTTTCAATTAATTAGCACGCCTGCCCGGACAGACCCAGGAGCGGAAACCCTTTAAACAATCAGAATGTCTTTAACTAGGACTGTCAGGATATGGTGTTGGAGAAACACCACTAAGATAATCTAAGAACGTGCAGAATTGTGAAAGTGTCCAAACTTCCAGCTGTGGCATTAAGTTATCTGACTTGCAGATATCCCAGGTGATCTTGTGAAGATTGAGTTTCTTCAACCCTCCCTGCTGCAAGCCCGCAGGGGGAGCATTTGCATACGAAGGGCAGAGAAGACAGCCAAGCAGCTGTCACTGAGCTAAGGCATGCCGCTTCACACACCGGGACACAGGGCAGGGCGGGAAAGGGAGAGCCCACGTTTGGTGCAGTGAACAGAAAAGCAACACTTCCTTTGAGCAAATACAATGTATAGCCCGCGATGTTAGTGGCAGGGCTGCAATGACAGAAAGAGCCAAGCAATCCTGGTATGTCCAACGTGGAACTGACCAGTGGTGACTCGCTATTTTAAAATAATCACATGGCTCAACACATTAGCAAGCAAGTCAGTCAGGGCTAAATTCACGCAAAGCGTTAAGAACACGGCAGAAACACAGGTCAGAGACACGGACCGGACACTGGCTACTCCCACAGGCTCGGTGAGGGCGCTCCACTTCCTGGAGCCTGCCCCTCCCATCTACGAACTCCTTTCCGCTCTCTGCAGTTTGGTTTACTCTTTGTTCAGGATGCCAATTTCTACGCTAAAACCAACACAAAATAATGAACTCCCGACTAACACTCTCTGCCTTCCGCCTTCCCTGTGCTGACTTCCATCAGCTCAGACAAAAACAACCCCCCAAAAAGGCTACTTGCTACCCACTAGCAAGAACCTCCATTTCAGCGTGGGGAGAAAAGGCAGAAAACTGTATTTGAACAACAATTAAAAAAAAAGTAGAAGAGTTGAAATTAAGACCCTCCTTAAAAAAAAGAACCTCTATTTCACTTAAAATATAACTGATTATCAAAACTTCCCATCACAGCTGCTTGCTATAGGCGTGAAATAACTGGCAAAGAAAGAAGAAAAACGGTTCTGGGTGCAGACGGCCGTTTTCAATAATCCTACAAAAAATACATCAAAATCACCTGGCTGATAGTTCAAGTCAAATCCCATCACAACAAATACTGTGGGGAAATAAAAGTTTTATAAGAACGTAAGATTGTTATCATTATTAAGGCCAGAGCAAACGGCACTAAAGACCTCAGACAAAATTAAAATGATTTTCTTAAAAAAAGATTTTATTTATTTTTAGAGAGAGGGGAGAGGGAGGGAGAAACATCAGTGTGTGAGAGAAACACTGGCTGCCTCCTGCAAACCCCCAGCTGGGGACCGGGCCTTTCTGATTCACAGGCCAGTGCTCAATCAACGCCAGCCAGGACATAAAATAATTTTCTATTATTGAGTAGAAAGACACCCTCTGCCCTCTCCTTAATCCCAATCACTCTGAATCTCCCATACAAACTGCACAAAGCTGTCCTCACCCCATGCTTCTTAAAGCTAGAAGGAAATTTAGACTATCAAACACAGCCCTCTTGCTCCATAAATGAGGAAAAGAAGGCTCACAAGGCTAATGAAGGGAAGCCTTTTTGCGAGCCTGCTCTTGTGTGGACTCGGAGCGCCCTCTGGTGGCATTTCATATTAGAACAGGACTTGAATTGCATTTGCAATGGAGCCCAGCCAGAGTGCTGGCGGTATTCTGACAATACAGTGAAAGGTAATACACACTTTTAAATGTGGCCTTTGGGGGTGAGCTGGAGTGGCAGGGAGGCAAGAAAAACAGGCAACTGGTATTTCCAAGTAAGTATGTCCCGTCTCCCTCTTTAACACAAAATTTGCTACTTTCAATAAATATTTCTTGCCCTGGCTGGTGTGGCTTAGTAGATTGAGCACTGGTCTATGAACCATAGGGTCGCCGGTTCGATTCCCAGTCAGGGCACATGCCTGGGTTGCAGGCCAAGTCCCCAGTAGGGGGCGTTCGAGAGGCAACCCACACACTGATGTTTCTCTCCCTTTGTCCTTTCCTTCCCCTGTCTAAAAATAAGCAAAAAAGACCTTTAAAAAATTAAGAAGTTAAAAGAAATGTCATTTACAATTATTTACTATTAAAAGGCACAGAAAAAAAAATATGAATTCACACCCCACACACCTGTTCCCCACTCTTTCCAGAGACTGACTTCCCAGGTTTTCTTGCTATTTGGTTTTTCTGTTTCCAAACCCAAGAGACCACTGTGGCATGGAAGAAAGGTGGTGGATTTGTATTAGCTGTACTACTGTCCCTTCCATTAGCATGTACAACCAAGAGCTGACTGGAGGAAGGGAGGACGAGGAGGGAGGGGCAGAAAAAAGGGAGCAAGGGAAGGGGACAGGAAGAGAAAAATGCTCAAATATCTTAAGATATAAAATAAGAAAACCACGAGGCAACATTGTGAACACATCTCCCCCTTTGAAGAAAGGTGAACGGCAAGCTGAGGGGTGGCAGGTGCTGAGGCGGCGGCGGCGGCGGCGGTGGCGTGCTACGGCCACAGCTCTTCGTGCCTTCTGCACCTGAAAACGGACAACAGCCAGAATCACACCTGGCTGAGGCCTGCACTCAGCGCTCCGCTGATCCCAGGGAGTGGCTCCTGATCTCTGCGTGAAAGATTTCTCTTAAAATTACCCTGTTATGGAGTACAAGTGGTTTTTTAAAATACAGCTATGACTAAGACCAAACTACTTTAAAAGGTTTGCAAAATGTTCTGAAACTCATGTTTATGCTGACACCTCCAATGCTTAACACAAAAGAACATCACAAAGGCTGAGACAGGTTAGCGGACATCTTATTATTGTTTGTAATGCACTCTACCTACCTCACAGGGTTGTTGTGAGGAAAACTGTCAGATTTTGAAAAATGCCTTGAGCTCCTCGAAGGAAAGGCGCTATATAAATGCAAAAACAAACAACAACAATGAAAAACTATTTGTACAATCTGTACTTGCAATCTCTAAACAGACTTACAATATTAGCTGCAGCAGAAATCCTTACAACACTGAAATCCCAGAACTCCAAGAAGCGGCGGGCAGTCTCAGCACGACGAGAGCCAGGACGGTCTCCCTCCCCTGGGACATCACTCTACCCTCGTTACAGGGAATTAGAGGGTCTGAGAACTTCTTTAGGCTTTCTGGTCGAACACTTGATGTCAAAGTGGCATTTACAGAGGTTTATAAATTCCTACCCAACAGTGGATGTGAATAATCAAATACATAAATAAGCGAAATAAAACGAGACGGCTACAGCAGTGGAAGGGTGAGTGAGGACCGCACAGACTGCCGTTTGGGTCAGGGAGTCCAGAGACGAAGTGCCCGAGACGACTCCTCGCTGCTCTGCACTGTCACTCCTGCCCTGCTGCCCGTAACTCCCCGGCTCCCACGGTACTGTCACACCTTGGGGTTCGGGAGCCTGAATAAGGGGCGCCTGCCCTGGCTTTGCAGCACCCACACCCTACTCTGATTTTTTAAAAATCAGAGGTATTACTAATACCTCTACTCTCCAGCTAAAAGGAAAAATTTAAGTTTCATAACTGACAAGTCAACTAGGTCTGAAATTATTGTTTTGTTTACACTATTTCTAGGTATTCATGCTATAACTCTGACTTACTTGTTAGTAAATTAGGGATATTTTAAGATTAAAACACGAGTATTCATAATATAGCTAGTTTGGGAAATTCTCAAATTATTAAATCTTTACTGTTTCTGCGCACAGTACACTGAAAGAAGCTGAAAGGAGGGGGAAAGGTATAAAAAAGAGAAACTAAAAATTGACAGTCAAATTACAGATGTATAAACATGAGAACAAAGAGACCATTATACAAGTAATAGCTTGGAGTATTAAAATCCAAGCTCTAATCCTATTTTCCAGTCACTTCATTTGCATCCCAGAGACAGAGAAGTCTACAAGCTAACAATGTTAGAGATATTTATGGTTTATTCAAATAAAGCACTATAGATTTTCCATAAAATGATATCTTTGAACATGATATAAGCCAACATTCTGGTAAATTCTTGCTCAAAAGATGAACTAGAATGGATATAGTTTTATTTTCAAGCGTGTTCACTACATGTTTAACCAGGTTAAACCAGTTTTCATTTTAGATCCTTCAATTTCTATTCATAAAAAATTTTATGTACTGAAGCCCTGGCTGGCGTAGCTCAGTGGATTGAGCGTGGGCTGCGAATCAAAGCATCGCAGGTTCAATTCCTAGTCAGGGCACATGCCTGGATTACAGGCCAGGTCCCCAGTGCGGACCACATGAGGCAACCACACGTTGATGTTTCTCTCTCCTTCTCCCTCCCTTCCCCTCTCTAAAAATAAATAAAATCTTTTTAAAAATTGTTAAAAATTTTTTTATGTACTGAATACATTTTAATTGAGGGTACCTAGATACAGTCACATCCTGAGTTTTAGTATTGGTACGGCAATCCTAAACTGCACAATTTAAGGACGCACGTTTTTAAGTGAGCCCCAAGAAACTACTGTTGAAGTGCACCTAACCCACTTTTCACGCCACGAGGAAGCGCGGCGGCCTGGCGCAGGGGACCTGCTCCTGAGAGCGTGGTCCGGGCTCGTCAGAAATGGAGGCTCCCAGGCCTCACCCAGGCTCAGAGTCTGCACACTAACAAGGTTCCCCAAGTGACTCCTAGGAACTATGAGAAGCAGTTGTCTAAGAGGGTTTTATAGAAAACAGGAGTTACTTCCCACAGCAGAAGACAGTAACGAGCAACAACCCTTCATCCTTTGGAACAAAGCAGGCAGATACTGAATACACAGATTTCTTTCATCAGCCACTAAAAATGTTCTGCGATTTTGATGGAACGCTTTCTAAAATGGTTTCTATGCTTCCATATTTCAGTATACATACGGCTTAGTGACCATAATCTAACTCTTTCTCGATGAGTCCAGGTCATAATTAGGGGCCTCTGTGGTAATATCTTGAATGCCATTAGAATGTTTTGTGAATCTGTGACTCACATTTCTTAACTCAGGAGGAAAAAAGGCCAAAAAGGGGCCTTAAATACTACCAGTACCCTCTAGAGCACCAGCACTGGTCTCTTATGTTCACTGGGGGAAAAGGGGAATGGACTTAAAATAATGCACACTAGACTTTACTGGTACACAAGGGCATCCGATTCTGCTGATTCTCGGAGAACAGCCATCTGCCTGCCTAGTTAGAAAATGTAGGTGTTCGCCCCTCTGAAGAAAGGGAGCTATTTAAAGGATCTCTCAAGCCCATCCCCAGTCTTCCCTTCATTTTAGTAAGTAAAGACACAGGGTGACAGGAAATAACATAGAAATACCAAAGGCACATTTTTACCCAAATTTCTTCTTTCTGGATTTAGAATGCAACTGATAAATGCTAACACAGTATCTTGCTTTAATTCTAGCAAGGGCCAGAATTAAAAGGGAAAATGATGAACACAAGATTTTCCCCTAATCACTTTTACTCACCAATTCCTGCTGAATAAAATTACTCCACTAATTACCAATGACGGCCCACCTGGTGATCAAGTCCTCCAGGGCTAGTCACTGGCACCGGAGCTACTGAACACCAGAGCTAGGATGGCAGAGGTAAGAGTGGACATTGGCCCAGAACTCGCTCTACATTCTAAATCCCTGTGCTTTTCCCACCAGACTTGAAAACCCTTTGCCATGGAATTTGAGAGATAAAATTTAAGGGAATTAAAATAGAGAAATTCAAAGGCTGACAAATTTAAAGAGCAATATGGCCATAGTTTATGTAGATGACATCTGATACTCAGTAAAGCACTTATACAGCTATTTTCTTATCTGCACACTGCATGTAAGCACATATCTTTAAAATCATTCTCTCTCACTCAGCTGAATCTTACCTAGCTGAATCCTCAGCTGCATCTCAAATATTAAAACAGATGGCAGAATTACCTATGTACAGAGGCAATTATTCAAGTTTTTAATAAAGCCATGAAAAAAACTGATGTAACCTACTTTTAGTAGGGGAAAAAACCCATATACATTTTTAAGGTTTTATAGGATGCCTGTTAAGATTTTTTGTTTGGCTAATTATCATCAACATTTAAAACAGAACATAGAGATGGTCCCCCAGCCTTATATATATTTTAACAAAAATATCCCGAGATAAAATAAGAACACAGTTAAAACTGAAAAGCCTTTGTTGCTTTTCTTAGCTCACATATAGAAAAATCTTTCTGTAGGAAAGAACTTTCCTTTAATGTTACTTTAAAATTTTGACTGAAAGTAAAATTAGCCATCTCTTTCCTTAAATTTAATATCATCTGTTTCATTCAGGACAAAGGCTTAAAATTACCTAGTATTCATTTTGTGTGTTTGAAAACCTAAATAGGGATCAAGAACCAAACTGGTCGCTAGGTCATCATTTTCACAGAGTTCCTTGGCGGACATTCCAGAAGATGGTACATATCGACTCTGTCCCTCGAATCCTGAGTTACCATTACCTGTGAAAAGAGAAAGAAAAAGTAACTCAAACTGAAAACTACTAAAATCTACCCTAAAATAACTTTTGCCCGTTCAAGCTAATAATCAAGAACTGAAATTATCTCAATCAGCTTTAACAGTGGAGAGTGGAGTGCTGGCTGAGTAAGCACAAAGCCAAACGCAGTAAACTAGCCCACCACTGACAGCGTTCTGGTTAGCAGACAGTACCAGGTTTCCCAAGAAGAGGGTGAGACTCTGGCTCCGATGCCTTGCCCCTCCCAGGAGGTGAGGAACGGGGAAGGTAGATGTTCATTAAGGAAGCAAGAGCACCAAAGGTCATTACAGACACGGCTGGGTCAAGGACGACAAAGGAGAAGCATAAGATACTCTCTGCAGCGAGTGCCAGGAGGGCAGAACTTAAGGACCCAAAGGAGTCGCGAGGAGCTGACTCCATCTTCCTGCTTTTGGGCTGATGAGTGATTACTATCTCCATTTTGCTGGTAACAGGCCCAGAGGGTAAGAAACTTGCCCATCATTACAGACCTAGGTGGTAGAGGTGGGGAAAGAAGAAAAGAGACAATGACAGGCCTATTTCTAACTGACCTCTCTTTAAAAAATTCTGAGTGATCGGATAAGAATAGGAAAGGTGACTGAAGTACGTGGGTTTAATTGTGGAAGAAAAACAATGTAAAGAGAGGAGAGGAAAGCCAAATCTGTATGCATGAAGTTTCATCAGCGTCTGGTGTCTTTGTCACTGACAGTCTCAGCAGCAGGCAGTGACACCAGCAGTATAACTTTAAGCCTCGCAAAACAGGCCAAAAAGTTTGTTTGGTTTTCTCCTGTAACATGGCTGTAGTAGCGCTTAGTTGTCTTTAACTTCATCTGAAACAATTTTGTTAGATTGTATTGTGACACCTGTCACGTCACCGTGCATTAAAAAAAGAACACCTTGCCCTGGCTGGTGCAGCTCAGTGGATTGAGTGCCGGCCTGTGAACCAAGGCGTCGCTGGTTCGATTCCCGGTCAGGGCACATGCCTGGGTTGTGGGCCGGGTCCCCAGTGGGGGCACGCGAGAGGCAACCACGCACTGATGTTTCTCTCCTTCTCTCTCTTTCCTTTCCCCTCTCCCTAAAAATAAATAAATTAAAAAAATAAACACCAAAATTGGTGAATTTTTGTATAGCCATTTTAATATTTTCAGCATATTATCCTTTATTATTTCAAGAATGGTAAAAAACACCTGAAATGCAAAAAAAGATTTGTGCAGTATATGGAGAAGGTGCTGTAACTGATCAAACATGTCAAAAGTGGTTTGTGAAGTTTCGTGCTGGAGATTTCTTGCTTGATGATGCTCCGTGGTCAGGCAGACCAGCTGAAGTTGAGACATTAATTGAGAACTATCAATGTTACACCATGTTGGAGATAGCCGACATCCTCAAAATATCCAAATCAATAAAGTTATTTGTAAAAATAAAAAATGTGTCTTTTATTTTACAGAAAAAATTAAATGGACTTTTTGGTCAACCCAAATAATATGTGAAAGAACAAGAGACACAGTAAGAGGTATACACTTCTTTTCACCTACTCTTTCGAAAAAAAATTAAACACTTATATTGGGCATATAGGAATGTGAAAAGCTATCAAATCACTGTATTTTCTCTAACAGCTTTACTGAACTATAATTCACATACTGTACAATTCACCCATTTCAAGTGAACAATTCAAAGGTTTTTAAAAACATATTCACATAATTGTGTATCATCACCACAATCAATTTTGGAACATTTATTTCATCACTCCCCAAAGAAGCCCCACAGCCATTAGTAGTCACCACCTGTTTCTCCCTCCCAGCCCCTGGCACTCACTAATCTAGTTTGTTTCTACACATTTGCCTAGTTTGAAAATTGCATATAGACAGGATCATACCACATGTGGTCTTTGTGACTGGCTTCTTTCAATTAGCACAGTTTCCAAGGCTCATCCAATTTCACTCCTAGTATGGCTAAATAATATTCCACTGTATGCATATACCACATTTGCTTATTCATTAGTTGATAGACAATTTGCCGTTTCCACTTTTTTTGTTTTTATGAATAATGTTTCTATGAACATTTATGTACAAGTTTTTGTGTGTACATATGCTTTCAATTCTCTTAGGAGTGGAACTGCTAGGTCATATGGAAACTCCATGCTTATCCTTTTGAGGAACTGCCAGACTGTTCTCCAAAGTGGACGCACCATTTTACGTTTCCAACAGCAGTGTACGAGGGCTCCAATTTCTCCACATTATCACCAATACTTGTAACTGTCTGTCCTTTTAATTCTATATGTATCCCAGTGGTTGTGAAGTGGCATCTTATGGTTTTAATTTGTGTTTTTCTGATGACCGAGAGTCCTTTTTTTTTCAAGATTGTTTTAATCTGGGTTCCTTAAATTTACATAAGAATTTTCAGACAAGCTCATAAATTTCTGCAAAGAAGCCAGCTGAGATTCTGACAGGAAATGCATTCAATCTGTGGATCATTTGGGGAGTACTGCCATTTTAACAATAGTAAGTCTTCTAATCCATGAATACGTGATATCTATTTATTTAGGTCTTTTTAAATTTCATTCAATAATGTTTTGTAGTTTGCAGAGTATAAGTATTATACTTTTATTGTTAAACTTGATGCTATATTTTACACCACTGTAAATAAAACTGTTTCAACTTTGAATTGTTCATTGACAGTATACAGAATTGCAACTGATTTTTGTATCCTGCAACCTTGCTGAATTTGATTAGTTCTAATAGTTTTTCAGCGGATTCCTTAGGATTTTCTATATACACAATCATGTCATCTGCAAATAGAGGCTGTTTTACCTTTTCCTTTCTGATGTGGATGCTTTTTAGTTCATTTTTTTGCCTAGCTGCTGTGGCCAGAACCTGTAAGTACAATGCTGAAATAGGAATGGTGAGAATGGATTTTGTGTCTTGTTCCTGATCTTGGGGAGAACCATTTAGTATTTCACTATTAAATGTGACATCAGGTGTGACAGGTTTTTCATAGATGTCCTTTATCTTTCCTTCTATTCCTTGTTTGTTGAATGTTTTTTTCCTGAAAGGGTATTAAGACTTTTGTCAAATGCTTTCTCTGCATTTATTGGGATCACTGTATGGTTTTAGTCCTTCATTCTCTTGATGTAGTGTATTAATTAACTATAGTGTATTAAAAGCGTCAAATCAACCTTGCACTCCTGGGATAAATCCTACCTTGTCATGCTGCAGAACCGTTGGTTGCATCTGTTGGTTGATATGGTTTACAGTATTTGCTGAGGATTTTGGTGGCTGGGTAATGCTGGCCTCATTGGATGAATCAGCAAGTGCTCCCTCCCATTTTCTGGGAACCATCTATGAAGAACTGGTATAAATTCTTCTTTAAACACCTGCCAGTATTCACCAATGAAGCCATCTGGGCCTGAGATTTTCTTGTAGGTAGTATTATTTTGTATTTCTTCTGGACTCAGTTTTGGTAGTTTGTTACTTTCTTGGAATTTTTTTGATTAAACTAAGTTATCTAATTTTTTGGTATACAGTTGTTCATAATATTGTTATAATCCTTTTTATTTTCTGAGACAATAACATCCCTCTTTCACTCTTGATTCTTCTCTTTTTCTCGGTCAGCCTTGCTTAAAGATTTGCCAGTTTTGTTGATCTTTTCAAAAAACCAGCTTTTAGCTTTGTTGATTATCTCTACCATCTTTCTATTCCTTATTTTGTTAATTTCACTTCATTACTTCCTTCTGCTTGCTTTTCTTTTTCTCTTGTTTTAGCTAAAAAGTTAGTTATCGACTGAGATTTTTCTTCTTTTTTAAATATAGTTGTTCATAGCTACAAATTTCCCTCCAGGCAATGCTTCAGCTATACCCCATTAACCTTAATATGTGGTATCCTATTTTCAATCATGTACAAGTATTTCTTCACTTCCCTTTTGATTTCTTCTTTAACCCATTTGTATTAGGAGAGTGTTCATTTCCACGTATTTGTAAATTTCCTGAATTTTTATTATTCATTTCTAATTTTACACCATTTTCATCAGAGAACATATAACGTATGACTTCAATCCTTGTAAATTTGCTGAGGGCAGCTTCGCGGCCTGGCCCATGGCCTGTGCCCTGAAAAGGCTCGGCACCTGAAAAGAAGGAGCGGACTGCTGTGGTTGGGCGGAGTGCTGTAAAGTGCCGGCAGTGGGAGCTGGTCTGTCTTCCCTCCTTGTTCCGTGTCCACCACTGAAAGCGAGTTATCAGAGTCTTCAAACTGCTGCTGAATTCTCTACTTCTCCCCTCAGTTTGGTCAGTTTCTGCGTCATGTATTTTGTGACTCTGATGTCAGGTGAAGTCACTGCAGTTTATCTCCATGAAGCACTGCTGTGCTTCTCTTCATCGCTGGCTGTTTCTGCGCCAGTAACATTCAATGTGATGCTGCCCGTCTTCACACTCTCTGGGCTTTTCCAACCTATCCCTCTACATCTGTCTGCCCTTCCCGAAGTGCAGCTCATACAGTGGTCATCTTCTAGATCCTTATGTACCTCCAACAATCCAACCAATGAGGGCCTTTTTGTACTGTGATGTACAAAAGGAGGCCAACTAACAAGTTGCTTGAAGAAAAGTCTAAGCGACACCTAACTCACTGAACAGAGCGACACCACTGCTCCAGTCACTGCGTTTCTCAGCTCCGCCAGGCTCGCGTCACAGGCTAAGAGGTGAGGAGGTGTCCATGCAGAAGAGAACACATTCAGTCTCGGACTCTCCTCCACTCTTATCCGAAGTGGGAATTTCTGCCTGTTTCTTGACAGAGACAGTGACCTGATCTGACACGGAAAGGCAAGGGCCGCGTGAGCCCCGTGAACTGCACCAACCCCTCAAGGCCAGACGACTGAATGGGCCTGGGGCGCTCGCTGAAACTGCAGCACAGCCGGTCTGCGGGCTGATGCGGCCGCAGGGAGCGGGCGGTCCCCACACTAGGGCCGTGCAGCAGTGGCTGCATTAACCTTAGCAAAACCAAGAAATATCAACAGAAAAAGCTGTACTCCTTAACATACTTTTGGACAATCTTCATATGGCTGTCTACTTAAGTTTAAATTTATCCTATGGCAATTTACTACTCTTTAAAGAACTATGAAACATGTATCAACTCTACAATTTCTCAGAAATCTCAAAAAGTAGTTTTGTTCTTACCAAGATGTAGAGATAAAAAAAAGTAACTTAATATCAGCAGTGCCTCTCCCTACATAAACAGAAGTAGTAACAATCTGTGAAGCTGGCCTAAATTCCACTTAACATACAATTTAGAGTTGATCTTATTATTCATATTATTGTAAGTTTTTTAAAGACATACTTACTTACACTTACATCAGATATAGAAAATACAGTATGAGCTTTTAAGAAATTCAGTTCAGTAGCAGTTATTGTAATATTTTTTACAGAACAGATCAACCATTTAGGTATAAATTCTACAAAATATAATTTTGTAGAAACCATGGACATAAAAAGCATGATTGAAGTTACTATATTAAGCATTAAACTGAAGTTGCACACAATATTTGATGAGAATAAAAATTTATATAACTTTGAAAGAGTAAAAAAACTAGACCGTTAGCTGTGAGAACACAGATCACCGTTTTGAAAACAACAGAGAACAGAACACATCACAAACGGGAGAGAACCACCGCCCCGCGTCACAGTGAAAAGAGCGACAGGGTGCGTGTGTACATACATCTGCTCGACCTCCTCTCCACCGCGCTTCTGCCAGCCTTCACGGCGTCCTTCCCCGTGTGCTGTGCTTTTGGGTGGCTCTGCGGGTGGTCATTAGACAACTTGCCTCCACTCCTCCTGCCATTCACCACCATGTTCTTGGATTCTCCCAACCACTTCATACCCACAGACAGCCTGACCCAGGTGCATTTAGTCACTCTCTTCAAATAGCTTAGAGAATAATGTCAATGTTCTCTCCTAACAGAAACAAAATATGAAAAACAAAACAAAACGGGGAGGTCAATACATAAAAGACCATGCTACACAGACCCTTGAGAAAGATACAGAGTATTAAAAGTAACTTAGTCATTAATGTTTCCACTCTTCAGAGACTGTATCTCGGCTCCCCAGCCATCCCGACCGTGCTGAGGTCTGCAATGCCCCCAGGCCCTGACGGGGGACTTTCTCACGGCTGGTGCTTTGAACAGCAACTGGCAAACAGGAGTGCTCAATGAACACTTATCCTTCAGTTATCAGTAAGGATCACCTTTGCTCCTGATCACGTTATCTCTTGTCTACAACAATCTGTCCCATCTTTTTGTCATTAAAGCCAACATTCAAGGTACTTGGTGTGTCTCATCAACATCAAAGCATCGCCCACCACGACACACCTCCCTTCGTGCTCCTGCAGGACGGCAACGCAAACCGAGACTGCCGCAGTCGCTCACGCAGAGGCGTCTTTCGCCGTCTGGATTCTAGTGAGCTGAATCTGGGAACCGGACGATCTGGACAGTGAGGGCTGCCTGTACTTCACAAAGACCTTTGGAAGTCATTACGTTTGTTGGTAATGGATTAAGAAAAAAATGTCCATAACATCAGTTCACTATAAAATTATGTTTTTAGTGTAAGCCAAACTAAAAAGGCTCTAGGAAAACAAACCCTTGGAGCTAAAGGACCTGTAGGACCCTAGTACGAGTCCTCCCACTTGCAGGTGGAACTGAGGCCAGAGAGGTAACATGACCGAGGCCACATAACCAGCCAACAGCACAATCGTGAGGACCCAGCGCTCATGCCCACGGGCCTCTCAGGACACGAGACAAGGTCGATATCCCTTACTTTACACAAACACACAGAAAAGTACAAATTAGTTATTCTGAAGTACTCCAAGAAAAATGTCTACCTGGACACGTCTGTAATGATAACCAACACAAATATGAAACATTAATTTTTACTAGACTTCAGACTGCTTTCGTGTGACAGGAATTTTGTGTTAATTCACAGCGGGACGAAATGTGTGAGTGACATGCTTAGGTAAAAAAAAATATATATATATCTGATCAATATTACGGATACTTGTGCAATTATTCTTCATCATGTGCTTTTCTCCTGGTTCCCTTACTATTTAAATTCAATTAGCATTCAACTTTTACTGTGCCTATCTTTTGCTACTTCTTACAGGCTTCACTAAATCCAGAAAAATACTGCTCCTTAAAATATAGGAAAGGGTGAGTAAAACTACTGATACATCAGTTATAGGTTGAAGATTTTCAATTATTACACCTTCTCAAATTAAATATAAGACTTCCTATTGATGATCAAATGTCCTACATTTACACTTAGAAGAAAATGCACAGAGCTTACGAGCGGTATACTTTTGAAGCATAAAAGCAGAGAAAGCTCGCGGGAAACCAGCCATGCCCCACGACACCCTTCCTCTCTCCAGCGCCTGGAACGCAAATCTCTTCGTGACCAGGATGTCTTCCCGGACCCTCGCTGCCAAACCCAGGGGACACCCCTACTCTAAAGCGGAGGCGAAAGCCCTCGTGTCACTGTGCAGTCACGGTCTGCCTGCCTCTTTAATGGACTGGCAGGTCCTGAGGTCAAGAATTTATTTTTCTTTTCTCTAACCCTAGTATCTGGCGCAGTGCAAAGTAGATCAGAGCCACTCAACTGATGCAAGAGTAGATAAATAAGGCTGTAGTCTAAACCGCCTAACAGAAACTGTACTCTGTTCTTTTCTTAAACTGCACGTTACAGTTATAACCTGACCTCTTCAAACCCTCTCAGGACGCCAGTGCCCCGAAGGCAGTGAGAGCAGCTCTCGTGCAGGCGCAGACAGAACCGAGCCCCAACCTCCCTCCCTCCGCGCTTTCTGCTTCACCCCCCAGTTCTGCATCTCCGCACAGGACAAGCAAGCAGAGGCACAGGGCTTTGGTCTTTCAGCAAGTCCATCTCAAGGATGCCCACATAAAACACACAACTTACGGATACTGACTGAAGAATGGGTTTCTGAGACTCTTAGGAGCCCTCGACTTCTTCAACGATAACACATGGAATGGAAGAGAGCAAGGCGGCTTTAGAGAGTTAAGAGACACAAAAAAAGAGAGTCCTCTCTCCTCAGAGAATCCTTAAGTCCCAGCCCAGATTCCCACTCAGAGACAAAAAGCAGAAACCTGAAGCCAGACCCAGTAATCTGGTTTAATAAGCCCCCCAGGTGATTCTGATGCAAGCACCAGCGTGAGAACTACTGTTCTCAGTTACTTATTCATTCACTTCATCAGCTGTTGGGGCAAAGGACAGATGTCAAGATTTTAAGAAAAATTATGGAAGAGCCCTGGCTGGATGGCTCAGATGATTAGAGCGTTGTCCCATACACCAAAAGGTTGTGCGTTCGACCCCTGGTTGAGCACATACTGGAGGCAATCGATCAATGTTTGTCTCTCATGGATGTTCCTCCCTCTCTCCCTCCCTCTAAAATCAATAAACATATTCTCTGGTGAGGATTTAAGAATACTAATTAAAAACCATGGAACACAAAATTTTAATTGGAGGAGACCGTACCTACGGAGCTGTACTCTCCCCCTGAGAACTAGGAGAAGCGCACCGACAGACCCTTCCAGGAGCACAGGCTGAGGTCACGCCCGCCTACACACAATCCACCGGGTGTGCGTTTACGGTCCCAACGGAGCGCACTCGGAACCTCAGGTCTCACCGACACTGACGCCGCACCGTGCTGTGGCGGGGCCATGTCAGCCACCAAACACGGCTGAACCTCCAGTATGAATGTACCACACGTGCGGGGACGCGTTCTCACGGAGGCTCCAACCCTCTCCGCTCGTCCAGATGAGGACGAGCTCATTGAGGCAAAAGACTTGACTTAGGCTCACAAATGAACACCTTTTGAAAGCACTTCTAGTAAGCTTTCGGAAATTTGGGGTTATTTACAGTTTTCTAGCTCAGTGTGAGTGTATACAATAAAAACCCTAGTAATTATCAGGTCATCGTTTGTTCTGCCCCACGAGCGTGGAATCTGTTGCTGTCAGCATGCTATTTCCTGCAAGATTACGAATGGGAAGAGCACTCGCATGTCAGAGGCGGAGACGGGATTTCAAAAGCTAACGCGGCCCACACAGTGCAAACGGTGGAGAAAGAGGCTGAAGACTCCGGGCGGCTGGCAGAGTCTAAAGGCTTCCTGGCCCCCACGGAGGTCCCCCTCCGAATGTAAGCAAGGGTGTGCCCCTCTGGCTTCGGACGCGGCTGGCTCACATGGAAATGCCACCACAGTCTTGGCTTGGTTGACAGTACTGGGCTAACTGGCTACTGACTATAATTGAGAAATAAAAATTACCTCGAATTTATCCCAAAATTGGCAGAAAAAAATGTCAAGGAGTACTGACCACTCCTTAAATGGTATAATAGCTACAAATCTTACTTTGTTCTGATCTCCCAATATAAAAATATCAGAAAAATTATTAGCCATCTACTGTATTCCAGACGCTGTTCTAGGCACTGAGGATACAGCAAAGAACAAAAGGTTTCTGTCCTCATTTGTGCTTATATTCTAATGAAGAAAGCTCTGGGAAATAGCAAATTCACAAACGAATGCCAGCCCCTTGGAGAAGACAAGGCCGTCTCCAAGCGGCAGGGAGCGCCCCAGGCGGCACGGGGCCCGAGGAGGAAAGCCGGGCAGCACGGCCAAGTGGACCGGCACAGGGCCAGCGTCGCGGGGGCAGATAAGGCCGGGGAGGCGGCCAGAGGACACGGCGCGTGACGGAGGGCCTCGAAGCCTGCTGAGCCTTGGGCGCCGAATCCCAGCGAGACGCAAGGCAGAGGAGTGACGTGATCCGAGTTACAGTCTAAAGACCCACGCCAGCGCTTGCTATGTGGAGAAGAGCTCACAATGAATGCTTTCAAAAAAGAAATTCTGCCCTGGCCGGTGTGGCTCAGTGGACTGAGCACCGGGCCTGTGAACCAAAGGGTCGCCGGTTCAGTTCCCAGTCAGGGCACGTGCCTGGGTTGCGGGCCAGGTCCCTGGTGGGGGCACGTGAGAGACAACCACACACTGATGTTTCTCTCCCTTTCTCCCTCCCTTCCCCTCAGTATAAAAATAAATAAATAAAATCTTTAAGAAAATAAATAAAAAAGGAAAAGATGTCCTTTTAAAACAAAGACCATTTAAGTGTAGGTAATGGAGTGAACTTCCTGAGGGCATTGCGCAAGCTTTGCTCCCCGTGTTTCTGCGTGTTCAGGAAAAAGCGATGTGACCAGGCTCTAAGGGAAAGCGGTGTGACCGTGACCCGGGCAGGGAGGCTCCGAGCCACGACAGTCCACAGGACAGGAACATTCACCTCACGGATTCCACCGGACCAACGGGTGGGGAAGGAAGCACACGCCTCGGATTCTAGTACCAAACATGAACAGAAGGCAGACTATTTATGATAATACGAAATACACTGCACAACTGCTAAAGTAAGAGCTGCATCTGAAGAGGAAAGTCCTTAGAGTTACGCGGAGTTGGAGTCAAAGAGGAAGCGTCTGACGGCGCTGCAGCGCCCCCGCAGGAGAAGGCAGCACATCACACGCTCCTCGTGCCGACCCCCCGACGGGGCGGCCACCTCTGAGGGAGCGGGGTTAACATTAACCCAGATTTTCCCCAGAATCTTTACGGTAAACCTATTTATTTATAATTGGAAAAAAAACCCTAAAATACTCTGATACTTGAAAAAGTTTCAGAAGAAAGCAAAGAACTGTTTCATTAAAACAGTGCTTGGTTTCTGTAGAGTGCCTGCCCTACTTCAGCAGCGAGGGGCTGTCACCAAATGTCGACACCTTTGTGACTGTCACTCTCCCCTTGTGGACACACACAGGATCGGAAGCTGTTTGCTGACTTTTCAGCGAACTCCTCATGCCCAGTTTGAGAACTGTGATTCCAATGTTTTCTCACTTAAAGCTTTGGACACGAATTTTTTGTTGAATGTTCTAAACTCAGGATTTTTAAAACCCTGTCAGAAAAATGAAAACATTGGTTCTGAATGACTATCAAGGATTTTAACACAATTCCTGCGACACTACCAAGAACTCTCTAACCAGCTTACATGCTGAACTGTCTGCACACAATTGATCTGAGAGAAACTGTCCAGTGGCAATGAAACAATCCCCGAGTGCTTAAAGAGGAAAAAGTGATACACATTTTTGAAGAGCAGGCTCTAGCTTGCTAGGGAGTTTTGGAAATCTTTGAGAAAAAGCAGAGCAAACATTTAAGTGATTCAGATGCAATGCGCTAAGAAAACAATTCAATACACCAAACAATTAACTGCAGTATCCCTAGAGAATGAGATTACAAGCAATTTTTACCTGTTACATGACATAGTCTTCAAAGGGCTCAACTTTTCAAAATGAACATGTATTACTTTTGTAACATTTAAAGGTATATATAAAAAGGAAAAAGGACTTCATAAAAACCTTTTGCATTATTTATATGTGTGTAAGTTAAAACCGATTTCTAAAACCATAATATAGCAATTCAAAAATCAGACTTTCAGAGTGATGGGAAGTCTAACATGTCACTGAAATACTTTCACAAATTTTTGACACCTTCATTTCTGGACTTTGTGACACTCAAATGTCATAATCCCAGACTCCCTGTAGTTTTATATTTAAAATAAGCACAAGGAACACAAACACAAATAAAAAGCATAGAAATGAGAGAGAGCACTGTCCAAGGAGGAAAAACACACACCACCCTCCCCAAAAGAACAAAAGTCCCCACACTGGACCAGGAGTGAGACCACTCTGGCTCGCATCATTTCTAACAACTTCCCATTAGTAAAGTGAAAAATGAATTTCACCTTCTGTTCACCTTTCGGTTCACAGGCCGGCACTCAATCCACTGAGCCACACTAGCCAGAGCCTAAATTAGTTTTTAACAGTGGCTACTCCAAATCCACCTGCAATCAATATACACCCAAGGTTCCATGGAACCCTCTAGTAACAGTCCATATGGCTGGACCAATATAAGAAGCCCTGCAAAGCTACCGGGAGCATCTGTGATTAGTACCTCACCGTAGGACGGCAATGCAGTTTGACAGGGCGGTCGCTCAAGCTGCCGATCTGTTAGAAAACTGCCATGAATTCATGATCACGCCTGTAACCTAAAACTTGCTCTTATAAACACTGTTGTCAGAAATAAACTGCATGTGAGAATTCAGATGACTTGCTGGCGTTCAACTAGTGCTATGAAAGAGAAGCCTTGGGGAGCTTTGTTCTGATCGCACGGTTACGCCGCCACCTGAGGCAGAGCCACTGCCGTAAGACTGGCGGTGCCGGTGCACATTCGGTGAGGGTTTGGTATCTGGCACCAAACTCCAGGGCAAAGAATAGTTCTTCACAGCCACAGGTACCTGTGTCATGTTATTGTTACAGGCACCACTTCAGCCTTCTTTCCCCAGCTCTGACAGAGTCAAACGCACATGCGTCCTGCTTCACACAATTTCACGGCTTTCCCAAGCAGCCGCTGGGATAAGCGAGAGAATGGCCCCGTTCCGAGCAGTCTCCCACCGGCGCACACACACGCTCGGCCCACCCTTTCAGGCCGGCTAGAGGACAGCACCACTCAGCAGGCCTCACCGGTGCACTGACTGCTCTCAAGGAGGCTGTACAGGCCGGAAAACGCTCCCCAAATCTGCCAGTGTTAGTTTACAAGGAAAAGGGTCTTTGGAGGTGTGATTAAATTACGGGTTTTGAGACGCATCTGGTGGGCCCCAAATGCGGTCGCCAGTGCCCTCGCAAGAGAGGGGCAGAGGGAGCTCTGAAAGCACACACACCAGTCACCAGAAGCTGGAAGAGGCAAGGAGCAGAGTCTCTCCTAGAGCCTCAGGAGGGAACCTGAACCGGACCTTGATCTGGGCCCAGTGAAACTGAGGGTGGACTGCCCCCCAGAACTGAGAGAACGGAACGCATTTGTTGTCTTAAGCCACCAAGTTTGTGGTCATTTGTTACAATACCCACAGGAAATTGAAAGAGACCATGAAAAAGAAAACCAAAGTAAAAATACAGTATTTTTACTGTATTACGAGTCAACAGACTCGAAGAACACATAAGGTTCCAATGTATCACAGGAAAAAAGATTTTAAACACCTTTAAAAAGTTGCTTTAGCTCTGGCTGGAAAGCTCAGTTGGTTGGAGAGTCCTCCCGTAAACCAACAGGTCATGGGTTCAATTCCCAGTCAGGGCACATACCTAAGCTGTGTGTTTCATCCTCGGTTAAGGCACGTACGGGAGGCAACTGGTAGATGTTTCTCTCGCACATCAATGTTTCTCTCTCTCTCTCTCTCTTTCTCTTCCCCCCTCCCCCCCTCTCTAAAATCAGTAACCATGTCCTCGGATGAGGATAAAGAAAAAAGCTGTTTTAAATTACACTTAAAGTCACTTCTCCTCTCCAACTGCAGGTATGAAACACAGCTACAGAGAGCGCTACGTGGAGCCTGAAGGTGTGGCTGGCATCCCGATCACACCTGCAACTGTCACACACTGGGCTTAAGCCCACTTAAACAAGACCTTCCTGGGAAGTACTGTGACTGAACTTTTTATGTTTTTACAAAGTTTACAATAAAAATGAAAAATAAAATTACTAGAATTTTTCATTCGGCACAACAATTTAAACAGTGTAGTACCCACTACTTACTGGCAAGTCAACGATCAGATATTTACAACACTTGCACTCACTCAATGGGCCACTCACTGATCTACAGCTGGGCTTGTAATAAACCCTCTGAGTCCTTACAGAAAATACTGCTTCACAGTCCGTATTTACTCACGTCTGATATATGCCACAATAAAGGATTTTATGTGAGAAAGATCTGTGCCTCCAGTTGACTCAGCAGGTATATTTAAAATACAGGCTTTAGCTAATGTAGTTGTGGAGGGAAATTCCACAACAAACAAAGGAACCTGCTTGCCACCTCTCCACATCTGACCCACCCACTTACCCGGCAGGGCCTCAGAGTGAAAACCAAGGATGCTTCCTTTGTCATTGTTTTCTGAGAGCCAAACAGCACTTTACTTTTCTATAAACAGATGCCACCTCGTGTCACAAGTCTGTAAGTACAGTCCACAGTTCCTCAAGAGCTCCGAGGTAAGTCAAACAAAGAATAATCAATTCTTACTGTGCAAAGACAAAGGCGAGAAAAACTCCAAGAGGCAATTCTCGGGGTGGCTCTTAAAGGCCAAGGCTGAGTTTGCCAGGTAGTTCAGGAGGTGCTCTGGGTGGAGTCAAAGAGCCTGGGTCCCACCCTGGCCCCTGCTCATCACTCTCCAGCAGTGGGACCGAGGACCAGTCACTTAACCTTGCTAATAGCTTTAGTAAAATGAAGAGTCTACCTCCTCGGTTTACCAAAGGGATTAAATGAGCAGAAATTGCTAATAAAGGTATCCAACTGTCTCTTTTTGAATCAATCACTAAGGCAGAAACAAAGAGGGCAGGCATGTTAATGCATCATTCACAAAACCTTAACCATGTATAAATGTTCCCTCTACTCCTCATCCTACCGTAACTCCCACAAGAAAAAAAAACCCATCTCACCTCCTGCATTAAAAAAGTTTTCAAGAGAATAAAAAAGGACCAGGGGTGTGAATTTATGCCACAGAGCTGAGATCAGTTTTACTTTTCTACTGCTCCTAAAGAGAAGGAACGGGACCTCTGGCAACAATGCGGAATTAACAATCCCACCAAACTACACCTCACAGTCAGCATCCAGAGGGATTCCGGATTTGTCACAGTGGGATTTAGCTTGTTGTGCATCTGGTAAACTGTAACCCCATTTAAAAAAACAACAGCAATAAACCATAGCTCCTCCCTTCATTTATTTAGTGCCCGATAGTCACTTTATCATTTAATTCTCACACTCTGTGGAGTTGCTGTTATTCAGATGAAAGGTCAGAGAAGTTGCTCATTGTATTCTGGAAAGGATCCTGCTGGTGGAAAGTGTCTGAGCAGAGACCAGCTAGAAAGTTCAATGCAACAGGAGCAGTGAGTGGGAAGAGAGAAAAGCTCTGGTGTTTCAAATACAAGCTTGGCAAGACTTGGTAACAAATCTGATTTGGATGCTGAGGCACAGAAAGGAGTCCCAACTGAATCAGAAATCTCTAGTTGGTGCAAATTTTTAGTTGGGGTGACTGCAAAGTTGCCATTAACTGAGCTAGGAACCACAGAGGAACCTGTCTGTAGGAAAGAGATGAGAAAGTTTGGATTTGGGAATTTTGAGGAGGGGAGCATTACCCAGGTGAAGCTGGCGTGTGTCAGAGCTCAGGAGAGAAGTGGGACTGTGAAGAGAGTAACATTAGCAAGGACTTTGCAGTTTACCAAGCATTCCAACATTGTTTTAATTCAAAGAATCACAGTATTTCAGCCCTGGCTGGTGTGGCTCAGTGGACTGAGTGCTAGCCTGTGAACCAAAGGGTGGCAGGTTCGATTCCTAGTCAGGGCACATGCCTGCGTTCGTGGCCAGGTCCCCAGTAGGGGGTGTGCAAGAGGCACATTGATGTTCCTCTCCCTCTCTTTCTCCGTCCCTTCCCCTCTTTCTAAATATAAATAAATAGATAAAATACATCTTTAAAAAAAAGAAGAATCACAGTATTTCAGAACAGAAAGTCTTAGTGTAAAAGAAACAGCTTCAGGAATATATAATTACCTACCTAAAGTAATTCATATCTTTTGACAAGATAATGTGCTACCAATCCATGAAACCAAAAAAATTTTGGAGGCCCTGGCTGGGTAGCTGAGTCGGTCAGAGCGTCGTCCTGATATAACAAGGCTGCGCGTTTGACCCCTGTCAGGGCACGTACAAAAAGCAACCAAGGAACACGTAAGTAAGGCGAACAAATTGCTCTTTCTCTCCTTTCCCTCCCCCACCCCCCCAAACCAATATAAAATTTTTTTGAGCTTTATCACAGGCAGTTAAGCGAAAGAAAAAAGGGGAGGAAAGAGAAGAAATGAAATGCGCGAGAGACACACAGTACTGTGGAGAGACAGGTCTCGCAGAGCAGCAACCCCACTAAGTGTTGTGGTCCCGTGCTGAGTGCCGGGCACAGCGTGCACCACACATTTGGATGAACGGCCGCTCAAGGTGTGAGTGAAGGCCTGAATGCCGCAGGGACAGCTGGGCACTCCTGCGCACAACAGAGGGACACCTCGCAGCACCGGTTTTCCGGGCGCTTCGCACTACTGCTCTGACTATGATGCAAGGATTGTGCTGCCAACTTTCCATGTATCACATCCTTTGCCCCATTACAGTCCTTTAACGTGTACAATACATTAAGTGTATTCATTCACACACAATAAAAATATTCAATTATATATCAATGTGTAAGATACTACTGTTACCGCCCCCACTTTACAAATGACAGCAAGCCTTACATCGTGTGAGAAAGCAATACAACCATGACTTGAATTTTTAAACACACAGCAGGTCCTCAAATAACGTCGTTTAGGTGTAATTGATGTGATGCCGTAGGAGCTTCATTCTTTCTTTTTAAAGATTTTATTTCTAGAGAGAAGGGAAGGGAGGGAAGAAGTGAGGGAGAGAAACATTGATGTGTGGTTGCCTCTCGCATACTCCCACCTGAGGACCTGGCCCACAACCCCGGCGTGCGCCCTGACAGAGAATCGAACTAGCAACCTTTCGGTTTGCAGGACAATGCTCAACCCACTGAGCCACACCAGCCAGGGCAGAACCTTAACTTCTGTTTCTACCAATTAGCCTGTGGTAAAACTGGTTTCACTGTATGTTATTTTGCTTAGAGTCACAGAACCTATCGATGACGTTACAAGTGTACTTTACCTCATATTTGAAGAGTAAGACCCTAGAACAAAACAGACATAATTCCTGATTCCATGGAGCTCCAAGGATAGTGTGGGAAGAGAGATAAGCAATCTAATAAGCATGAAACTATAAATTCTAGTAAGCACTATAAAGGAAACAAACAGCATGTTAGGAGACAGAATGATGTGGAAACTGACTTTAGATTGGATGACAGAGAAAACAAATCAAAAGCATAAACACAGAAACAATCACCTTTTGGAAGGGTCAAAACATTTCTGGTATCTACTCATATCCAATGAACAAACAGTTTCTGAGGCAACTGGCTTTGTCTAAATCCTCCTGGACCCAGAATAAGGGCTGTTTTTTTTTTTTTTGTTTTTTTTTTTAGATTTTATTTATTTTTAGAGAGAAGGGAAGAGAGGGAGAAAAACAGGGACAGAAATATCGATATGTGGATGCCTCTCACATGCCCCCCACTGGGGACCTGGGCCACAACCCAGGCATGTGCCCTGACTGGGAATTGAACTGGGGACCTTTTGGTTCACAGGCTGGCACTCAACCCACTGAGCCACACCAGCCAGGGCATGAAGACTGTTTTTGTTCCTTTCTTAGGGGAAAGGAAAAAGGTGGTTTCTATTTGGCCTCTCTAGCCCCAGACTCCAGTGGCTCACTGGCTGAGGGATCAGGCCCCCCTCTTCTCCTCAGTCAGGGAGCCCCACCTTTCTAAGAGTAGGTTGGTCTTCTTGCTAAAAATATATATCCCTCAACATCACGCCACGTAAGCATTTCCTTGAAGATGAAAATACTCCTCAGGGATCACTAAACTTTATCAAGCACTTCAATCAATCCTGTTATACAAATCAGACACACAAAATGAATCATTCTGCAGATCAGAATCCACGCAATCCAACATTCCCCGAGAACCTACCAGGAGCCACGGGGCACTGTTCTTGGTGCTGGAATGCGGGCTGTGTCTAGGGACAGTAGAGGGCGCCGAAGAGCCTCAGCTTTCAGGAAACCCAGTCCACAGACCAGGAAGCAGAAGGACCCTCTATGAAGGGGTCTTCTGCCTAAGACCTGAGAGGCGATCCTAGTGCCATTAGAGACCCAGTGACCAACTGTTGCAACCAGAGGCCCATTTGGAACACAGGCGTTCGTTCCGCCCGCACACACGGGACGGGAGGGCTTGCCAGCGTGGCAGCGCTATGATGTAGGTGAGTCAGGGACTATGACGGCTAAAGCTCAGAAATGAAGATGCTTTCCTGAAGTCAAATTGCTATTACATGGTAAGGCTGGGTCTAAAATTCTAGTGTTTAAGCTGCAGTCTGGAGATTCACTCCAGTATGTGAGGACATGCGCACCAGCCAGAAATAAAGAGGCTTATCGCCGAGAAATGCTGCCCAGGTCTACTCACCTGGCTTTGGCGTACTGTTGTAACACAGAAAATAAGACCCCTGCGCCTCCTGCAGAGATGCGACTGACACGTAGGAGCCACAAAGACCTGAAGAATCAAGCTTCTGGACCACGGGCATACCCGAGGTTCTCAACTCTAAAACCCAACTGACTGTAACCTATACCATCAATTTGACTAAAAAAAAACAAACCTGCATGGAATTTACAGATGACCTACGTACACAATTAGATGTCAAAATATTTGAGCCCTTACGGGGTGTCCAACCTTTGGGCATCTCTGGGCCACACACACTGAAAGAACAGTTGTCTTGGGCCACATATTAGATACATTGTGACATGAAATCGCAAAAAAATCTCATAATGTTTTAAGTAAATTTACGATTTTGTGATGGGCCACACTCATGGCCATCCTAAGCCGCACGTGGCCCGTGGGCCGCAGGTTGGACACCCCTGCAAGAAAACAGAGCCGCAATTAAGTGTAAAAGATAAATTATAGCCCTGGCTCCCGCGGCTCAGTAGACTGAGCACTGGCCTTTGAACCAAAGGGTCACTGGGTGGACTCCCGTCAGGGCACGTGCCTGGGTTGCAGGCCAGGTCCCCGGTTGGGGGAATGTAAGAGGCAATCGATCTATGTTTCCCATTCTTTCTCACTCCCTTCCCCCCTCTCTAAACATAAATAAAATCTTTTTTTTTTTTTTTTTTTTAAAGATTTTATTTATTTATATTCAGAGGGGAAGGGAAGGAGAGTGGGAGAGAAATATCAATGTATGGTTGCTTCCCGTGCATTCCCCGCTGGGAACTGGCCCGCAACCCAGGCATGCGCCCTGACTGGGAATCGAACCGCGATCTCTTGGCCCACAGGCCCATGCTTAATCCACTAAGCTACACCAGCCAGGGCTCTTTTTTTTTTTTTAAAGATAAACTATACTACAGGATTGGAAAAGATCACAGAGATTAATACCTGATTATTTTACAGACAAAGAAACTGAGGCTTGGCCCTATCAGTGTCTTCTGTAAACAACGATGAGCCCACGGGGACGCAGGGAGACCTTAACCCAGCCCCCTCAGCCAACCCCAGAATTATAAGGAGACACAGCAGCCATGGTTACACCCAACCCTGGAAGACTCTGTGGTGTTTAAGCTTTCCCCACACAGACGCCAGCCAGCCCCAAACCTGGCTGGCAGACGCAGACACCAGAGGCAGTGAGGGAGCAAACTGGTCCACGGTCCTAGGAGCCCTTCAGCACGATGAAAGGAAAATTAGGACGCAAAATGTAATTTAGAGCATCAATAATTATGGAAATCAGTGACTTTTTTCCCTTTTGTGCAAACGGTCTCTGGCCCCATCACCAACTATGTAAAGATAGCACACCTACTGTAACGCACTACCTCTGAGCAACACAGGGGTCGAAAGCTAACGTTAGACATGAATGTGAGTTACAAAAGTAAGGTGATGATTCTTTCCTGTACAGATGGGTTCTCTTTAAGCACACCTTCGGAACAGTAAAATCCTGTAACGCATTTAAAATGAGATGTGCATGATTAAAATTTGGGAATGTGTCTACTGGAAAAAGCAAGGTATGTCCATAAGTGAAACCATGGAGGAGGATTTGGGAGTGCCAAGTAAAGCTCATACAACAGTGACAGTAGGAAATAATGGCGTCTACGCTACTTATCTGAGTGGATCTGCTCTCATAAGCCACAGCCAGGCCAGGGCATTCCTGGGGACAGGGAGCTGTTTGGAGGCTACTCACACAAACTAATGTTTCTGCAACACAACCGGGCCATGTACTTGTGTTCTGTAACAAGCTGACACTCACGTACAGATAAGCCAAATTCAATGACAGGGGAAAATTTACAAACCAACATCCCCCACCCACAAAACTCTGCTAGAGATGGGCAAACAGCCGCTACCACTTCCTTCGCAGGCGCACTCGGATGCGCTCCCCAACCCGCCCACCTCCCGCAGCACCGCCCACAGGCGCCCGGCTCCAGAGCAGAGAGTTCAGGCGGACACAGCTCAGCGCGCCCCAGAGCACTTGGAAACGGCCCTGAAAGGGAGTTCGCCTTCAAAGTTAATGGGCACCAAAAACAGCCCTACTGTGCTCTCTTCATACAGAGTAAATGTCCGTAACACTCATGTCACTCTCAAACTAAGTTTTGCTAATGACAACGCTAATAATATTAGAATGGACATTTTGAAAAACTAAATACAAACTATTAAGCTTGATAACTTGGAGATTAATAAACTTAACACTTTCCTCTTCTGCACCTGCCCCTGAAAGGAGACAAACGGTGAGAAGCTCACCAGAGAGCTGCGGGGCTGGGCAAGTGAACAGCCAAACGTAAAGCAATTAACCGCTGCCCCGGACGGCCCGCACCTCTGCGCCAGAGAGGGGTCCCCTGGCGGGCGACACCGGCGCCGGGCCTTCCTGGAGGAGGAGGGAGGGGCAGCGGGGCAGGGGAGTGCGCAGGAGGCGACCCGGCGGCCCCAGGCAAGGAACACCAGCGGGGCTGGCGCTTGGGAAAGGGAGAGCAGAAGGTCCAAGGGGTAGAGATTTTTAAAAGCTCTAAGTTTAAAGACTGGAAAATGGGCCTGAGTTCCCACAGCCGCGGGGATTAGAAGCCGCCCCGGACTTTTCCCCTGGAGCACGGCTAAGGAGCCCCAACCGTGAGGGGGCCACACCTAGAGTTCAAGTTGCTAAACCCTGGCTGCAAAGTAACTTTGTATCTACTGCGGATACAAGTAACTCTTTACTACGCTTCTCCACGTGTTCGAGTACCCGCGGTTACTGCAGGCAAACACGATTTCCTCTCCCTCTCCAAAACGGGTATGCTTTACCACTCATCCTCCAAAGCCACAGACGTGTTCTCACCAAGGGGAAAACTCTGAGCGGGCACCTGTCCCCTCTGACGCCCCTGCACAGCGGGCCGCCCAGCCACACGGCCGCGCTTCCCCGCACTCGCACCAGGACAGCTGAGTCTAAGGACGCCCGGTGGAAAGTCACGCCCACGACCAACCCGTCCATCGGCCCGCGAGTCGAGATCCACCCCACACATACACACAGAGAGTTTCATTTGCCGAGTTCTGAAAAATTAACTCCAAGAACGCATGTTCACCCCCGCGGCCCCCAGTCGGTAGGTGGGAAATGAGAGCTCCAGAACCGGGTCAAACGCCCGAGGAGAGCGAGCCTGTCCGGCCCGAGGCGCCTCTGGGCCACTCCAACAAGTTGGGTCGCACTGTCATCTCGGCAGCGCGTCTCCCCCTCTCACAGGTGGGAGTGACGCGGGCACACATCATCTCGGGTCTGTGCAAGGACAATCCCTCCGAAGGAGCCGGCCGTTTCCTCGGGACCGAGGCGCCCGAAGCGCAGACGGAGCCGGGGCCGCTGTCAACCGAGGGGCGGAGAGGGGTGGGGGGCCGGCCCGCGAGGAGAGCCGAGGGGAGGCTCGAGCCCAAACAAAAACAACCCCGAGTCGAGCGCGGCTGAGGGAGCAGATTGGGCGAGACCGTTCACGGCTGCCCATTGGAGAAGAGGGAAAACAGAGTCCCCCAATCGCGAGCGGCGGGGCTGCTCCCCTCGTGCGGCCGCGGCCCGGCCCCGCGCCGCCCGGTGGCCGCTACCGCTCCCTTCCGGCGGCGGCGCCTACTGCAGGCCCCGCGCCCCGGCCGCCCCCGCCGCCGCCGCCGCGCCCCCGGCCCCCGCCCGGCCCGGCGTCCCCGCGCCCGCCCCCAGCCCGCGGCCGCCCGCCGCCGCCCCCCGCACCGGCGCCCCCCATCCCGCTCACCGCCGGGCGCTGCCCCCTCCTCAGGGCGCGTCGAGGCCCCTTGTCCGGCCACTGCGCTGGGCGGTCCGCGCTGCCGGACGACACTTCCCGTCCCACGAAAAAATTAATCACCAAAAAATAATTCCAGAGAAAAATGGAGAGTAAAATCCAAGATGGCGGCACACGCCGCAGCACCGCCCGCTCCATCCGCTGTCGGGAAATGAGTCCCAGCCGCGGCCGGAGCCCCCCGCCTCCATCGCGCCGCGCCCCCGCGCCCCCGCGTCCCCCGCGCCCCGGGCCTCACCTCGCCTCACGCGCGGCCGCGGGGTCCCAGAGGCAGCCGCCAGCTTCGAGGCTTGCGTCCTGGGTCCTGGCGCCGCGCTGCCACCTCCTGTACCCGGGCGCCCTCACCTCATAGCCCCAGAGCCTGGCCGCCCGCGCCGCAACCGCGTCGCCGCCCCCGGTGAGCCACCCGGACGCCGCCCGGGAACGGTGGAAAGACACGAAAAGGAGTGCCTTCGGCCGGGCGGAGGGACACCACGCCGGCTCGCGTGGCCTAGTCACCTCTGTTGCTTTTACGGGACTCTGCGGGGGGGAGGCGGAGAAACCCGAGAGAGAAATGAGTCCGCCGCCGGCTGCTCCTGCGGCGGAGGAACAAACAGCGAATTTTGAGGGAGTGAGCCGAGTCTTGACTGCACTTCTCTCGCTGCGGAGGGATCCGCGCTGAGCAGTCGGCACGGATCCCTCCGCCCCTCGCTGCCCTTTAAATTGCGGCTGGAGGCGGTGTCGCCGCACGCCCCTTGGGCGCCTCCTCGGCGTGGGGCGTCCGTGCGTGGCCACCACTCTGGGCCCTCCGTGCAGCTGCGCCCACCGGGGACGGCTGCCGAGCTGGGACTCGGGGCAGGCCTGGGGGACGGCAGGCTCCTCAGCAACTGCGCTTCCCGGTTGCACCGAGGGGAGGTGGCATGAGGCGAGCTCCTTTGTTGTGGAAATGGGTGTCGCTAGAAGCAGACACACCTTAAAGACCATGTGGGCAGCCTCAGCATTCCACGTCGTACCGTGGGAGGGAGAGAGCGTGCATTCATCCGGCCGTAGGCTTCCTAGTGTCAACCGGCCATTTCTTAGGCGCCTACTGTGTGCCGAACCTTCCTTGAAACGGTGGTATTGCCACTTCCCTCCTAGTTGGGCAGTGCCGACACCCAACATGCAGCCCCCTTGACGTACCTAAGCAGGTCGGGAAGAGGCCGAGTGGCCTACAGGCTCCCGGGGCTGCGCCGCAGCCATCCTGCGAAGCCCCGCCCTCGGGGTCCTGTGGTCTGACAATGACTGTAAAGTAGCCACGAGTGTAACAGGGACACGGGTCTCAGGCTTTGGTTCCTTATCCCGTTTACTCCTTGAAACAACCCCCAGGAGGCGGAAGGAAGCGTTGTGGTCCCTCGTTCACGCGCAGGGAAACTGAGGCGCAGAAAGGTTGGCTAGCTCTCAGAGAGTCCGTCGGGACTGGAGCCAGAGCCCTTAGCCAGCGCTGTGGTGGACAACGCAGGCATCGAGGAGTCGGGGTGGCCGCAGGCTGGCGGACCCGCAGGTGTCCCCTGGGAAGCAGAGACCTGAGGGGGATTGGGGTACGTTAGGAAGCGGCGATGGTTACTGGGTGCAGGACCAGCGAGAGAAGAGGCCGCATCTTCCAGACCTGAAGGGAGCCCAAGGGGCGCCCTGCAGAGGGAAGGCGGGCAGGCTGGCAGATTCCAAGAAGAGCCCCGGGCGTGCCTAGGTCTTCCCTACGTCCCCAGGGGGTGGCACAGAGCAGAAGCCCCTCCGCGGGCTGGTCAGTGGAGAGTGTAGGCGACCACGAGAACTGCGACCCAGCTGCCACCAGCACTGGTGCTCACCTCAGTCCCCCTCCCCTGTGACCTTGCGTGGTAGACATGATGCTTGTGGCCCTTCCCCAGATGGGAAACTGAGGCGCAGGGATTCGCCGCAGGTGTGAGTCTAACAGATGCAGAAGCCGGTCTTGATCTTCAAAACCAGAGCTCCTCCCTGCGCCCTTACCTGCCTCCCCTCCAGGCTCCCTCGCTCTGCTGCGGGGCTGACTTGGGGCGGGGGAGGGGGCGGTTTGGGGGAACAAAACCCCACCTCCACCAGGTAAAGCACACCTAGGTCATCACTCCGTGCTTCCTCCTCTATCACTCCACCGGGCCTCAGGTTCACCTGTGACGTCAGAATTCTCCTGCTCACTTTCCTCTTGGTAGACACGCCTAACAAATGACTGTTTTGGTTTTATTGGTTTCTGCTATATCACTACATTTTCTTCCCAATGTTTTCATAGTGCCTGGCTCCAAATACTCAAATTGCGCCTCACTGAGGCTGCCTCTGCCGCCCCCATTTGATGCCAGGCCTGCACACCTCTCTCCAACGGGCAGCCTCAGCAGCCTGTGCGGAACCTCCCCGGCCTTGGTGCCCGGGCCCCGCGTCCCACCGTGCCTGGGCAGCTCTTCACAGCCTCCAGCGCCAGTTTCCTCCGCACTCCAAGCCTTCCAGAATCCACCCAGCACAGGGCACTCCCGACGTGCCCCTGGGGCTGGCACCCACGCCCCAGCCCCGTAAAGCCCTAGACTCCCAAGATGCCGGCACCTCCATTTCGTCACTGCCCAGCGCCAGGCCAAGTGTTCCGGGCAGCGACTTGCCAGGGAGCAGGCCGGGCCCACAGCCTGGCAGGGGCACAGTGAGCAAACCCAGGCAGAGCTTCCTTAAAGTCTCCCTGGCGGTGGGTCTGTCCCTCCCCCAGGCCCCCTGCATTGCCAGCTGCCCTTCCAGCCTCAGCGGAGAGGCCCGGGCAGGCAGAGATGAATTGGGGCTCGAACTTGATGGAGCCGTGCTGAAGGCGCTTGGTGCCTTTGGGGGTCCCCACCCAGGGAGGCCTGGACGGAGCTGGTCAGAGGGCACAGACAGGAGTGGCCCTGGCGGGGTAGGGGGAGACTACAAATTGGACTTTTCCACACTGAGTGTGGCCAGCTGGAGGCCTCCTCCTGCCATCTGGCAGAGGAAGGGGGATGGGGGACAGGAAGTACTGTGGCCAGGCACCTGCCCAGCCCCCACACGACCGGAGCCCTTGGCATTTACACTGTGAAGCCTCTGGATGCCCCAAAGTGGAAGTGCTAAGCCACAGGGGCCGTGGACAGACGGAAAGACATTAGCAACTCTAAAGAAAGACCTAGTCAGCGGAAGGGCCGGGCCAGCCCCGGAAGCATCAGGAGTGCCAGCCCAGCCCGGAGTTGACCTGGAAGCAGCGCCCTTGCCAGGGCACTGGCTGAGGCCACGGAGCCCCATCCAGTCCCCTGCAGGGCCCAGAGACACTCCAGAGACCCAGTCTGGTCTCACCAACCGTGCCTCGCTATCCAGCTTCCTGTCCGCAAATGCCAGGTTCACCCAGTGACCGGCTGGCAGCGGTTTGCTTGCTGGAATCTTGGGCTCACAGGGAGGGCCCACAGGTCGAGCTGACCACGGAATCCCAGGCGGGGTGGTGGGTGGTTTCTTACTGTAAAGTGATATGTCGGCTCTTGGACTCTGCACAGCAGTCTCGCCCTGTGCCCCACCCCTTGCCGGAGGACAGGGCTGTTCTGAGGAGAGCAGGTGTGGAGACTGGGAAGCTGGTGGGAAAACAGCAGGGGACACACCCAGGACCATTCTGGTGGCCCGTCCGGGTGGCTGCTGGCTCCCTGGTCGCCCGCCTGAGCACCACTAGGCCCCTGCAGCATCCTTGCCTTCTACTCGCCCCTCCACCGCCTGCCTCTCTTGATAGTTGAGGAAACCAAGCCTCCGCAAGGCCGGGTGACCTGCCCGTGGCCCCAGCAGTGCAAGACTCTATGGCAGCTGTAAACAGGCTCAGCACAAGGTTCGAATCCCAGCTCTGCCACTTACCAGCCATGTAGTTTTGGGCAGATGAGGTAGCCTGTCTGCACCCAGTCTTCTCAAGTGTGAGAAGGTGCCAGCGCTCAGGCCTGCTGAAGTCACCTCATGCACAGCTTTGCAATTGTTTAGGTGCTAACGGTGCCCAGACTCCCGCCTCCAGCCGGGACCTCCCCTCTGCCACCAGCACTTGGGGACTGAACGGGCATTTCAAGTACAGCGTGGCTGGAATTGACCACACACGTGCACGCATGCCCACGTGCAAACGCCCACCTCTCAGAGATAGGCTCCCCGTTGCCTAGGTCCAGCACCTAGCTCCCATTCTGCCCTGGCTGCCACCATCGTGGTCTCGCCTCAGAACACAGGAGTGCCCAGCATGCTGGAGGTTTTCTTTATTCATCGCTTCTGCTGGCTGTCTCTGCCTTCCCGGCCATCAGCTCGTTGAAGGCAAGGGCTCTGTCTGCTTGTCTTGTTCGAGGCTGTGTCTCCGCAGCGGGAGCAGCGCCCGGTCAGCCCCCCCCCCCCCCACCACCCCGGAGGAACAAAGGAGCTGCCCACCCATCCGGGCTGCTGCAGGGATCTAAGGGGGCGGGGGTGGGGGCGGGTCTCTAACCGCTGTCCTGGTTCCAGGCTCACGCTTCCTCCCTTAAGGAGGCTTCTCCACCACCCACCACACCAAGTGCGCAGACTCTTTCCTGCCTTCCAAGACCAAGGGTGCCCTTGGGATTTGGATCCACCTGGGTAATCAGATGGCTCCCGGTACAGCCCTGTGTCCCTGAGGGATGGGACCTTTGGGGTTCTCGACACACACCCTCTTTTATCTTTCCACCAGCACCAAAAAGAGGCCCAGCCTTACTCACCCTGTCCTCACATGTGCCTAGAAGTCAACACAGAAAAGGCCAGTGGCAGCTGAGAAAGTGGTTTCCTCAAGTGCAGGGAAAACTTAATCTCACTGCTCTTTTTATAAAAAAGATTGTATTCATTTTTTTTCAGAGAGAGGGGAAGGGAGGGAGAATGAGAGGGAGTGAAACATCAATGTGTGAGAGAGAAACATTGATCCATTGCCTCTCACGCCCCCAACCAGGGATCGAACCCACAACCCAGGCGCGTGCCCTGACTGTGGGAATCAGACCAGCGACCCCTTGGCTTGCGGGACGACACCCCGCCCACTGAGCCACACCAGCGGGGGGGGGCAATCTCACTGTTTCCACAACTTCCAGCTTCTCGGAGGTTCCAAGTGGGACACAGAACCCCTTTCCTTAACTGTCTCACTGTGTTACCGCCCAGGAGCACCATGACTTCTGAGCGCGTTGGGGTGTGTCTCCTTCCACCTGAGCTGCCCCCTGTAAAACCAGACGACGAGGGCCGGAACCTCAAAACTAGCACCCCTAGGTCACTGCCGTCCAATCGTCAGACCGCACCCAAGTTTTCCCACTGACCGTAACGATGTCCTTTACAGCCTCTGGGGGCTCGTCCCGCGGCCCACCTCCTCACTGTGAGGCAGTCCCCTCTTTCCTTGGCGTGTGTGGCCTTGCACCCCAAAGGTTACAGGCCCATTATCCTCTGGTATGTCCTTCAGTTGAGGTTTTTCTGGTGGCCCCTCGTGGTTAGGTTAAGGTCAAGTATCTTTGGCAAGAACGTCACAGAAGTGAGTCTGTGTCCTCATCACACCCTATCAGGAAGTGAGGGATGCAATGACCCGAAGGGACGATGTTCCCTTGGGTCACTGGGTGAAGGGACTTTGAGAGGGTGTAAAAGTCTCATTCCTCAACATACTGTCAGTGTATTAATAGGTCTATACCCGTGTGGACTGACGGGCTTCCCTTCCTCGTCTAGGTTATCATCGTCCCGTCTCCCCTCCCCCGCTCCTCCTGCCCCTCCCTCCCTCCCTCCCTCCCTTCCTTCCTGATATTCGTGGCGGTTTCATTCAGAATAGCCCCAACCTGGAACAACTTGCATACCAATCCACCGGAGAAATGCCCCCCAAACTGCGGCCTGTCCGCCGGATGAAGCCCACTCAGAAACCATAAGGGACGAGCTACTGTCACAAGCGACAACGTGGGCAAATTTCAGAAACATCGTGTGGAGGCGAAAGGACCCGGAAACCACGGAGTCCGAATCGTTTGACTCCAGATATACGATGTCTTAGAGCAGCCACTTTCGACCTTTCTCCTCCAGGGCGCACGTAAACTAATTACCAGAATTCTGCGGCACGCCGAAAAATGTGTTTTTTGCTGACCTGACAAAAATAGGTATAATTTTGATCCATTTACACCGGATGGCTATTGTTGTGTCAGCTGTTGTCTTTTTTTTTATTTGACAATCTGGGGGAAAAGGTCATGGCCCTGACTAAACAGTCAGGCGTTGCGTGTTTTACAAGTTCTTGCATCGCACCGGTTGAAAGTCACTGTCTCAGAACAACAACAAAAGCTAGATGGAAATCTGGACAGTCATTTACCTCTGGGCGGGGCGGGGGGCTAAGTGGGGACATGGGAACCCTCCGGAGTGACGGAAGTGTCCTGTGTCCTTGCCCGACTGCCGCGCGGCTCAGCGGGCCGGACAGCGGCTCGAAAACCAGGTCACCAGTTCGATTCCTGGTCATGGCACACGCCTGGGTTTCGGGCCAGGTCCCCACCTGGGGGCACGTGAGAGGCGGCTGATGGATGTTTCTCTCCCTCTCTCTCTCCCTCCTTTCCCCTCTCTCTAAAAATAAATAAAGAAAATATTTAAAAAGAAAAGAAACATCCTGTATTGGGTGGTTCACCCAGGTGCGTACCTTCTGCAAGCACGCCAACTGCAAGTCTAGGTTCTGTACCCTCAGTTACGCACTGGAAAAAGAGGGAGAAATCTGGCAAAAAAAAAAAAAAAATGACTAGAACTGGGCTCCTGCTCAGTGAAAACTTCTGACGTCTCCACAACTGATTTTGCGGTCAAGTAAATCTTGCAAAACAGTTTTTTCTCAGGTGTTTCCCAGACATTCCTTCTGGGAATGATCCGGGTTCCTTCCCAAGTGCAGGTTCCAGGTTCAAGGTGCAGGTGAGGGACCTGAAGGTTCTCTCTTCTCCATCGGGCACTGTCTTTACGGCTACTGCCGAGTTTTATCTAAAGGAGCAGGAAAACCTGCCTCTGCTTCTAACAGACCGACGGGAACTTCCACCCCCAGGACAGCCTCCCAGCCGCTCTCCGGCCTGCACCAGACTGGACGTCTCCAGCCAATTTTAAGTTGACCTTGGTCTCCTCTGGCCAGATCGATGTGCTTCCATGGAATCAACTCTTTGCTCTGTCTCATCACCCTGAATCCCCTTGTTACACCTCCCAGATACGCTGTGGGCTGTGGGCTTGTCCCCTGGCAAATTCCTAGGGGTGGTGTTTCCTGAGCCAGAGGTGGAGATGATTCCTCTGGAACGTTCTGGGTGGCCAGGCAGAGAAGGTGACCGGGGCCTTGGCCGGGGCATTCGGGTTTCAGAGGTGGGGGCCCTAGAGGTCGAAGAAGGGCTGAGGGCGGAGAGGGAGCTGGCTCGCCAAAAGGGAGAGGAGAGGCGTCCCCTCTGTCTCCGTGACCATTCTTGCCCACTCGCCTGAGTAGGAGAATCATGACGAGTGCCCAGCGAGCCAGCGGAACGGACGAACTCCTGAGAATCATAATCTTCGTCCCTTTGTCCCCACAACCCACAGGCACAAGATTCACTCCCTGGTGCCCAGGCCTCGCCCACTGTGGTGAGACCGGACCCACTGGTAACTCCGTCTCAGACTGGAACCCAGTTTGGGGCGGCAAGTTGTCCCAAGACGGCCGGGGGGGTGGGCGGGAGCTGGCTGGAGAGGCGGAGGTCTCGGAGGACAAGGCCGGGCGGACACGCAGATGGATCCGGAGGGTGGGGCGGAGTGTGGGGGCGCGGTGGCTCGGCAGGCCAGGCACAGGCCCCTCCCAGCGCCACGGGCTGCCGCCTGCTGGTCGGAGCCGCGCGTCCGGCGCCTGAGGCTGGGAAGGTGGAACTGGTGGTGCCGGCCCTCGTGCCCGCCGGACCCCAGGCCCGGGCTCCCGCAGGGCCTGTCTCTTTACCGGGGCCTCAAACCCAGCGAGGAAGCCACTCAAGCCTTCAAACAGCAGAAGATCGTTCTCTCACGGTTCTGGAGGCCAGATGTGCGCTCTCAGGAAGTCGCAGGGCTTTGCTCCCTCCGGAGGCTGTAGGGGGAGGGCCTTGTCTCAACTGCTCCCGCGTCTGGTGGCTCCAGCTTCCCTTGGCTTGTGGCCACATCCCTCCAGTCTCCACCTCCGTCTCCACGTGGCCTTCCCCGTGTCTCTCTGTGTCAAATCCCCCTCTCTTTTCTCTTATGGCACTTGTCCTTGAACTTGGCACCCACCCAAGTCATCCAGAAATGATCTCACCTCAAGATCCTGAACCTATAATTCCATCTGCAAAGACCTATTCCCCCAGTGAGGGCACATTTTGAGGGTTCCAGGGATTAAGATGTGGACGCGTCTTTTGGGGGGCCAGCTTTCAACCCCCTACATCATTGTGTATTTGGCTGCCCAAATGGCCCCAGACTGGGCCAGCGGGAGCCTCTTTAAACTGGCCTCTGTCCCTTTTTTATAGGCCTCCCTCCGGCCCCACGATCAGTCAGTTCTCCAGGGAGCAATGGTTCCTCTTAGCAGAGCCCAGCTCTGGGCGTGAGGTGTGCTCAGGGCGACTGCGGGCACTGACGTAGACAGCGTGTGTGCACGTGCGTGTGCGTGCGCGCATAAACACAATGCACGCACACGTCTGTATGTGTGTATGTATCTATAAACACATTTACATCTGTCCTTCTATAGCTAACTACCTGTAAACACAGATTTCAACCCAGTGCCGACCCAGCGTCACAGGTGCAGTTGGTTTCTCCCGCTCCGCGCTCGAAACTCCGCCCCCCGCAGCGAGAGACCCGACTCCCATGAACCTCCGCAGAGGCTCTTGTCTGCCCGGGTCTGAAATACCCAGAAGGCAGCCCCCAAATGACTGGCCCATCCCACCGTGGGCAGCAAACCGACCCGCAGGGCTCCAATGCTTAACTGCGGCTCATTTTTGAGGCAAAATTGACATGTATTGAAATGCTCATACCTGAAGTGTGCAGCTCAATCAGTCTTGACAAGCGGATACATTCACGTGACTCACCACCTGTCAAGATGCACAATACCTGCACCACCCCCCGAAAGTCTCTCCCGGCTCTTCCCACTGTCTTCCCGCAGAGGCGAGCCCAGGCCAGGTCCTGAACTTCATAGAATGGAAGCCTAATGTTTTTGCGATTCATTCAGATTCTTGAATGCATCTGTTCACTCGTTTTTATCACGGAAAACTATTCCATCATATGGATACAGTGGATGAAGTCCATGACTTATGTATGTGTTCTCTCGGGAGGGGCTTTTTAATTGTTCTCAGTCTGGGGTTAGTGTGGCCGAAGCTACTACGAACATTTGTATGTGAGTCTTTCTGTGGTCAAATATTTTCAGTCCTCTTGGGTGACTATCTAGGGGTGAAATGCTGGGTTAAAGGGTAGGTGTGTGTATAACTATAATATAGAAACTGCCAGCTCTTGTCCATAGTGACCGCACCGTCTTATCATTCAGAGAGTCTTGACTAGGACGAGAATTCTCACCCTGCAGTGGGTGAGGGGAGGGACCAGGGGCCGCCAGCTGGGAGACAGGACTGAAGACTAGAGGAGGGGCGGCTCTGGGTCCAGCCGGTGTGGCTGCAGGGGAGTCTGGGGGGTGACGGGCAGGCTCGAGTAGCGTCTCTCAGACCTGGCTCCCTTGATGTGTGCAGCTAAAGAATTCTTCCGCACGGGTGCTGTCCCGATTGCAGCATGTTTAGCAGCACCGCTGGTCTCTACCCACCTGGTCCCAACCCTGACAACCCAAATCGCCTCCACCCCCCGCCCTCTGGGGGCTACGGCATCCCTGAGGATGGCTCAGAGCAGCCATTTCCAACCGGCGCGCCGCCAGCGTTTCTGAAACGTGCCATACCTGACGGCTCAGTCGGGGGCACTGACCTTTTTCCCCTCGGAGTGTCAAATTGAAGAATGACGACAGCCAGCACAGCATCAGCCGTCCTGTGGGACTGCCCCGTCTCGAGCCACAAACACATGGGTCGTATCTTAGGGTTGCGTCTTACTGGTCAACTCGCACACTAAGGTTGCGTCTGGTTGGTTAGTTCCTGGCACTAGAAATCCTTACCTACAAGCGCAGGCACCTGATTTTTTAAAAAGTCACTTTGGAGCAAAAAGGGTAGGTAATACTTTTTTTTTTTGGTAAATCAATGAAAATTATACCTATTTTTTGTCAGATTGGCAAAAAAATTGTAGCATACGAGAATTTCGGTAATTAGTTCACGCGTGCTATGAGATGAAAACGGTAGAAAATCGCTGGTCTAGAGAGCGGTGTGTCCGAGGGAAGGCGGGTTTTGGAGGCAGCGCGGTTCCTGGGGACGGTGAGATCCAGGGCGTGCACACAGGAGTGGGCGGCTGGACTGGAGGGAGGACCAGGGCCCAGGAGATGGAGAGTTCGAAGTTTTGGGAAGTAGCCCGGCGAGAAGGCAGAGTGGGACGGCAGCTGGAAATTCTGGGGCAGGTATGACAAAAGTCATCTCTCATGTCGAGTTGAGTTTTTTTAATTAGATGCAGTTTTTTTGGGGGGGCATAGATACTTCTATGAATTTTAACGTGGATTTGGGTAACCACCCCCTCAGTGAGACCAGAGAACAGCCCCGAATTTCCTCACGCTGCCTCTGTACAGTCAAACCATCCCCTGAGCCCTGGAAATCACCGACCTGCTCTCCGTCTTTGTCTAGCATGTCCTGCACGCTCAAGGACACTCAGCAAACGCTCGGGGAGCCTTGCCCGTGGGCGCGGCGGCGGGCGTGGGTCTCTCTCACTGCTGGGGAGCATGCATTGTGCCGACGCACTTACGCTTGTCCAGCCTCCCTCGAAGGACATTTGGGTGTTTGCGGCATCTCACTGCAATGAGCCGTGCCCCTGCAAACATTCAGTGCGCAGGTGTTGGTGTGACTGCAGCTTCTCATCTCCTGGGCGAACAGCCAGACGGGGGACTGCTGGGCCAAAGAGTGTATTTTCAGTTTCATAAGAAACCGCCCAAACGTTATCCAGATGCCATGCCGCTTTGTGTGAGGTCCAGCCTCTTCACACCCGTGTCCACACTGTTTTATTTTTATTTTTAAGATTTTATTTATTTATCTTTAGAGGGGAAGGGAAGGAGAGAGGGAGAGAAATATCAATGTATGGTTGCTTCCTGTGCATTCCCTGCTGGGAACTGGCCTGCAACCCAGGCATGTGCCCTGATTGGGAATCGAACCGCGATCTCTTGTTTCACAGGCCCACGCTTAATCCACTAAGCTACCAGCCAGGGCCGTCGTTTTTATTTCAGCCATTCAGATAGGTCTGGAGTGGGGAACCTCGTGGCTGTAATTCGCATTTCTCTAGTGACTAATGAATGATGTTGAGCATTTTTTCATGGGCTTCTTTGCCATTTTTATGTCTTCTTTGTTGAAGTGTCTGCTCAAATACTTCAACCATTTTTAAATTTAATTGTTTATTTTCTTATTGTTGGGTTTTGAGAGTTCTTTATGTATTCTAAATACAACTCCTTTTTTAGATAAGCAATTTATAAATTTTTTCCCCAGTCTTGGCTTATCTCCTAATTCTCTTAACAGTGTTTTTTTTTTTCTTTTCAGAGCAAAAGTTTCTTTTGTTTTGTTTTGTTTTGTTGTTGTTGTTGTTGTTGTTTATGAGGCCCAGCCCTGGCTGGTGTGGTCCAGTGGATTGAGCACCAGCCTGTGGACCCAAGGGTCTCCGGTTCGATTCCCAGCCAGGGCACATGCCTGGGTGGTGGGCCAGGTCCCTGGAAGGGTGTGTGCAAAAGGCAACCAATTAATGTTTCTCTCCATTTGTTCCCTTCTCTCTAAAAATAAATAAACAAATCTTTAAAAAATAGTAAAGAATGAGGTCCAATTTATCAACTTTTTCTTTTAAGGATCATGGTCTTAGTGTCAGATCTAAGAATTCTTTGCCTAACTTAAGATCATAAAGATTTTTTTCCTATGTTTTCTCCTAAGAGTTTTGTAGTTTTATATTTCACATTTAACTCTGTGCTTCATATTGGGTTAATTTTTAAAAAGATTTCATTCATTTATTGTAGACAGAGGGGAAAGAGAAAGAGAGGGAGGGAAACATCAGTGTGTGGTTGCCTCTCGCCCGCCCCCGACTGGGGACCTGGCCCGGACCGCAACCCAGGCGTGTGCCCTGACCGGGAACCAAACCAGCTGAGCCGCACCAGCCAGGGCTTGGTGAATTTTGATATACGGTGTGAGGTTTAGGTTGAGGATTCTCTCTCTCTCTCCCTCTCTCTCTCTCTCTCTCTCTCTCTCTCTCTCTCTCTCTCTCTCTCTCTCTCTCTCTCCCCCTGTCTTATATGGATGTCTAGTTGTTCCAGCACCATTTGTTGAAAGAGTATGATTTTTACATTGACTTGCTTTTCATCTTCATTAAAAATCCAGGAAGTGTGTGAGGTTTTTCAACTTTTTCCTTTTTCACGTATGTCTTGGTTAGTCTAATTCCTCTGTCATTCCATACAAATGTTTGAATCAGAGTATCGATCTCTACGAAAATACCCTGCTGGGGTTTCCATGGGATGAAACCTGTAGATGGATTTGGAGGGAACCGTCATCCTGACCCCGCGGATGTCTTCCAAGCCACGCCCCAGGACCTCTCTCGGCTTCTGAAGTCCCATTGACTCCTCCCACCAGCCTTTCGTAGCTTTCAGCTTAAAGACCCTAGACAGCCTTTGTTAGATTTAAAGCAAGCACTTGAAACTTTGGGGAGCTATCGTCAGTGGCACCGGCTTCATTGTTCTGTCTGTAAGCCGTGGTCCCGGAGGGAGAAGACACGGAGGTGACAGCCCGACAGTGGCACCATCTCGCTGTCTGAACAGAGCTCCCGTCTGCGGTGCCAGAAGGAAGAGCCGAGGCAGAGCCGGCGGCCTCCCGGAGTCGGGGAGACGGAGCTGGGGGTGTGGGAAGGCCGGGAGCAGAGCTCGCGGGGCAGAAGCGTGCGGGCGGCAGTGGGGGGCGGGGTGGGGGGCAGGCTGTGCTCCGGAGCTCTGCAGGCCCTGGAGACAGAATTAATCGAGTACCCATCAGTGTGTGCCTGTGAGGAAAACGCTGAGGCCAGCTAAGAAACACCCAAAAGGATCAGAGGGAAGGATCGCAAGAGCTCTATCGGGCCAGGAAGCTATTTCCTGCTCCCACTAGCCAGAGTGGGAATCTTGGAGAATTCTGGGCAAGGTGCTCCGTGGTGGGGAAAACCACCCCCGGCTAAACACTGCTCCCCTCCGGCCTAACACAGCGAGCCTAGACTAGAAAGAACCAGGCTACTTTGTTCCGGAGCAAAGTTCAAGAACACTTGCATGAATACAAAAATGGCACACAACAAAGTAAAATTATTTTTTAAAAAACTAGCACAAATGGTGTACGGCATCCAGAAGAAGTTTCCGAGTATGCAAAGGAGCAAGAACCTCTGAGCCTTAAGGAGGAAAAATTCAGTCAACGGAACCTGACCCAGAAATAACACAAGCGATAGATTCGGCCGATAAGGGGAATGAAGTAGTTATGATAGCTGCGTCCCATATGCTAATGAAACTAGAGGAAAGATTACGAACATTAAGTAGAGACATGAAAAATATTTTTAAATTCCGAGTTGGACTTGAAGACATTAAAACTACAGCGTCTGAGATAAAACGTACCGGGGATAGCATCGGGGGCAGATTAGACAGGGCAGAAGGAGAGAATGGTGAGCTCCCGTGCCAGAAGGAAAATGGTATCAGAGAGAAACGGAGCTCTACCGAGAAATAAAGAGCGTTGGAAATGGTAACTATGTGGGTGAATAGAGAATGTTTATTTCTTTTTTAAAAATATTTTACTTATTTAATTTTAGAGAGACTTAAAAAGGGAGGGAAAAAGAGAGGGGGAGAAACATCGATGGGATAGAGGAACATCGATTGGTTGCCTCTCACACGCCCCCAACCAGGAATCGAACCCGAAACCCTGGCATGGGCCCTGACCTGGAGTCTAGCCGGCGACCTTTCGTTTTGCCCCACGATGCTCAACCAACTGAGCCACACCTGCCGGGGCCAGAAGATTTATTTCTTATTTAAATCTCACTATAAGGTAATTGTTTAAACAAAAATAATTTGTTGTTAGGTTTATGTAGAAATAAGTGTATGACAAGAATAGCATAAAGGCAGGGGAAAATGGAAACATGTTATTGTAAATTTCTTACACGTGAGATGGTACAATAGCACTCGAAGGTAGATTTCGGTGAGTTAAAGGTGTATACTGCAAAGCAGCCACCAAAATACAGGATCAAAGAGTTCCAGTTAATAAATCAAACGAGGAGATATAATAGAACCCTAAAATTACTCAGTGAATACCAAAGAATGCAGAGAGCCCTGACTGGTGTGGCTCAGTGGGTCAGGCATCGTCTTGCAAACAGAAAGGTCACTGGTTCGATTCCCCATTAGGGCACGTGCCTGGGTTGTGGGTTCGTTCCCTGTGGGGGTGTGTGCAAGAGGCAACCAATGGATGTTTGTCTCTCACATCGGTGTTTCTCTCCCTCTCTTTCTCCCTGTCCTTCTCTCTAAAATAAAGAAAACCTTTAAAAATCTATTTATTTATTTTTTTTTAAAGAGAGGGGAAGGGAGGGACAAAGAGAGGGAGGGAAACATCAATGTGTGGTTGCCCCTCACATGCCCCCTACTGGGGACCTGACCCACAACCCAGGCGTGTGCCCTGACTGGGGATCAAACTGACAACCCTTTGGTGCACAGACTGAGCCGCACCAGCCAGGGCTAAAATCTTTTTATTAAAGGCAGAAAAAAAGTAAAAAAGGAACAAAAACTAGATGGAGCAAATGGAATACAAATAGCAAAAGTGATAAATTTAAACCTAAACATGTTGATGATCACAGTACATTTAATTGTATAAAGTTCCCAATTAAGTGGTCAAAATAGTTAAACTGTATTTTAAAAAATGACCCAACTATACGCTATTTACGGGAAATCAACTTTAAATATAAAGACACAAAGGGGTAAAAGCAAAAAGACTGGGGCACAGGTGCCACACTAACTCCGGCAGAGAGAAATCCGGCATGGTTATATTACCATGGAAGCAGGTGTGGGGGTAAAGGATATGACCAAGTACCAAGAAGGTCATTTCACAATGAAAAATAGGTCATTTTCTTGAGGGGGCCTTGCAGCCCTTAATGTATATGCAGCAAGTAACAGAAGTTCCAAATACATGAAGCAAGAAGTGAAAGAACTGGAAGAGGGAGTGGGCAAACCCACAATTAGCTGGAGAGCTCACACCCCATTCTCAGCGACGGTGGGAGGGGTGATGAAACGACACAGCAAGGAGAGGGAAGGCCCGCCAGCACCACCCAACCGCCTGACCTACAGACCACGAAGCCACGCCCTCTCGAATCCCCACCCCCGCCCCCCTGCCCGCGCTCAGACCCTGACAACCCAGGTCGGGACACACACAGCCACTGGGAAGCTCTTCTCAACCCTCTGGGCTCTAGCTCCCTGCACTGGTCTTCCTTCCTTTGGGAACACCCTCCTCGCCTTTGCTGGGGTCCGAGCCTGCACCTGGCTGCTACTCTGTGGGTGCGTCTTTATCTCGTCGGGGCTGTGACACTCCGCACCGAGCTGCCTCCTGTGTGGACACCCCTCAGTCAGGCTCCGATGCCCCATGCTGAGCTGCTCCCCGAGTGGGCACCTCGTGGACCTCAGCCAGATTAGGCCACGCCCCCCATGAGTGCACCCTCGGAGGACAGCCACCAGCGCGGTGCTGAGTCGCGTTAGTGCTTGAGGCAAAAGAAAAATCAGTAATACTGATCTTGAGTTTAATATTTTGCTCTTTACAGGTGTTTTGCCCTTCTTTTGATGTTTTTTTTTTAAAGACTTTATTTGTTTATTTTTAGAGAGAAGGGAAGGGAAAGAGAAGGAGAGGGAGAGAAACATCAATGTGTGGTTGCCTCTCCTACACCCCCCCACCAGGGACCTGGCCTGCAACCCAGGCATGTGCCCTGACTGGGAGTCGAACCAGGGACCCTTTGGTTCGAAGGCCGGTGCTCAATCTACTGAGCCACATCAGCCAGGACTGATGTTTTTAAATAATTAAGTCTTATCTTCATTACTATTTTTTGGACGCCTGCCTAGAATTTTCACCCAGACTGAGCGCCTCCCTTGGCCTGCCCTGCCTGGTCCCGGCCCTGCCATTCGCCCTGCTCTGCGGCATCCCAGCCTCGCCCCCACCTACGTGAACAGCTTCCATTTTCTGCCCTGCCTATGGGTTTCGGACTGAGGTCGGAAATGGGGAGGGAAAGAAAAGGCAAGTGGAAGGTTAGTTCTAACTTTTAAGCATTTAGCCACATGTTTTCTGCTCCTCTGTTTGCACTCTCGAGCGGGGCCCTGAAAATATTTGGAGCAAAGGGAATCCCTGGAAATTCTTGAGCTAATAGACATTTCCTTCTTCCTGAAGAACTCCAGACTGGGCGAAAACATGGATGTTTATCTCTACTCTGAAGGAGATGCTTACAGTTCTTCAGTCATTTTCATTAATACTTAAATGTATTTTCTCTCAAAAATCAAACATTTACCCTCTCACTTCTTCCCAACCCCTGAAAACAATCCTTGTCCCCTCCTTCCGTTATGAAGAGTTCAGGGCATCTTCCTCCAAAACTTCCCGGCTCTTTCATAGGCATTCCTGTGTTTGTTGATTCAGAAATAGCAGATTACCTGGCAGGAGGCAGCTCCAGGGCCCCAGACTCTGGTGTTCAGAACCTACGTGGTCCCCGCCCCTGAGTGTGGCAGGACCTGTGACTTGCTTCTAACCAGTAGGACGCAGCAAAGGTGCTGGGATGTGCGCGGTCACAGGTAAGGGGTTCTAGTCCGTGGACTTGCGGCAGCACACAGGCTGCCATCGTGGGAAGCTCTCGGCGTGGACCCCTCCACGGACGCAAAGATGAAGCTGGAGAGAGAGTGACTGGCCTCACCCAGTTTGGAAGTCTGGAACTTGATTGACCACTTATGACAATCGGAGGAATGTTTAATCAGGGGAGAGGCTGCTGGGCTTTGGTCAGAGAGGAGTGCGCACTGACCAGCTACCACCTCCTGCTCTGCAGCCCCCCACAGCCATGGAGGAAGGAGCAGATGCGGCAGCTTCCCCTGGCAGGATCCACCGGGAGATTCAAAGACACAGAACCTTCATTTATTTTGGGCAGGCATTTAAGAAAACTCTTTGTCAGGCTAACCACAGAATTAATGGGACAGAAACTTCTGTGAGCACAGAGTAACTTCGCAAGAATGGTTTGGAAAAGTCACGGATGGACCGCGCCAGCCCTCAACAAACAAAACTCAGCCATCCCTGATGAGCGGGAGAATCAGACTTACAGAATTACTACGTTATCAGGCTGTATGCAGGGTGTCCAGTTCTCAACCAAGATTATACAACATGCAAAAACTGAGCTGTGGTCTCGTGGCTCAGTCGGTTGGAGCATTGTCCCGTACACCAAAGGACTGCAGGTTTGTTCCCCGTCAGGGCACAGGCCTGGGTTGCAGGTTTGATCCCCAGTTGGGGCACGTATGGGGGCAACCAATCAAGTTTCTCTCTCACATCGGGGCTTCTTGCTCTCTCTCCCTCTCAACCTTCCTCTCTCTCTGGAATCAATAAACATATCCTCAGACAACAATAAAAAAAGGAACATGCAGCCCTGGCTGGTGTGGCTCAGTGGACTGAGGATGGGCTATGAACCAAAGGGTTGCCGGTTTGATTCCCAACCAGGGCCCATGCCTGGGTTGAGGGCCAGGTCCCCAGTAGGGGGTGCTGGAGAGGCAACCAAACACTGATGTTTCTCTTTCTCCCTCCCTTCCCCTCTCTCTAAAAATAAATAAATAAAGTCTTATAAAATAAAATGATTGATACTTACTTTAAAAAGAGAACATGCAAATAAACATGAAAGAAAGAACTTGACAGAAAACATCTTTTTTTTTTTTTAAAGATTTTATTTATTTATCTTTAGAGGGAAAGGGAAGGAGAGAGGGAGAGAAATATCAATGTATGGTTGCTTCCTGTGCATTCCCTACTGGGAACTGGCCTGCAACCCAGGCATGTGCCCTGACTGGGAATCGAACCGTGATCTCTTGGTTCACAGGCCCGCGCTTAATCCAAGAAAACATCTTTAAGGAGCTTACATATTGAAGTTGACAGTCATGAGCATTAAATTAATTGTCTTAAATATGTTTGATTTGCTAAAGGGAATTCTGGACAAAGAACTAAGCGAAGTTAGGAAAACAATGTTTGGAGAAAATGTGAAAATTAATAAAGATATAAAAAATAGAAAAAGAAACCAGACAGAAATTCAGAGCTGAAAAGTATAATAGTTAAAATAAAAATTAAAAAAAAAAATCTACTAGAGGTGTTCAGTAGTGGACTTGCGTGGACAGAAGAAAGAATCAGTGACCTTGAAGATAAGACAGTAGAAACAGTCCAGTCTGAGGGGCAGAAAAAAAAGAATAAACAAAAATGAACAGAGCCTAAGGGAGCTCTAGGGCACCACCGAGCACATCAACATGCGCATTATAAAAGTCCAAGAAGGAGGAGAGAGAGAGGGAAAGAGGTGGAAAAATATTTGAAGGTATAATGGCTGAAACTCCCCAAATCTGAAGACAGTGTGAATATACCTTTCCAAGAAGCTCCATAAATCCCAAGCAGTATGAACCTAAAGACATCCACACTAAGACACATTACAATAATATTGTCAAAATCCAAAGACAGAGAAATTTGAAAGCAGCAAAGAGAAGCAATTTATTAATACAAGGCATCCTAAATAAGATTAACACCTGACTTCTCCTCAGAAACTGTGGAGGCCAGATGGCAGGGGGATGAGATATTCAATTAAAGTCTTTAAAGGAAAAAAACATGTCAATCAACAATCTTGTATCTTGCCCTGGCTGGTGTGCCTCAATGGATTGAGCGCCGGCCTGCAAACCAAAGCATCTCTGGTTTGATTCCCAGTCAGGGCACATGCCTGGGTTGCAGGCCAGGTCCCCAGTGGGGAGTGCATGAGAGGCAACCACACATTGATGTTTCTCCCCCTCTCTTGCTCCCTTCCCCTCTGTCTAAAAATAAATAAATACAGCCCTGGCTGGTGTAGCTTAGTGGGTTAAGCGCGGGCCTGTGAACCAAGAGATCACGGTTCGATTCCCAGTCAGGGCACGTGCCTGGGTTGCAGGCCAGTTCCCAGCAGGGAATGCACAGGAAGCAACCATACATTGATATTTCTCTCCCTCTCTCCTTCCCTTCCCCTCTGAAGATAAATAAATAAAATCTTTAAAAAAATAAAAATAAATAAATAAATACAATCTTTTCTAAAAATTAAAAAAAAGAATCTTATATCTGGCAAAGCTATCCTTCAAGAATAAAGGTGAAATTAAGGCATTTCGAGATAAACAAAAGGAGAAGGAGTTATTATCAGTAGACCTTCCCAAAAAGAAACGTTAAAGGTCCTTCAAGCTGAAATGAAAAGGTACCAGACCATAGCTTAAAGCAGTGTGAATAAATAAAGAACACTGGTAACTACAAAGCTAAAAATAGAAGCCAGTATTATTGTATTTTTGGTTGATAACTCATCTGTTTTTTTTAAGATTTTTATTTATTTATTTTTAGAGAGAGGGGAAAGGATGGAGAAGGAGAGGGAGAGAAATATCAATGTGTGGTTGCCTCTCCTACACCTCCCACCAGGGACCTGGCCTGCAACCAGGGCATGTGCCCTGACTGGGAATCGAACTGGTGACCCTTTGATCTGCAGGCCAGTGGCACTCAGTCCACTGAGCCATGCCATCCAGTGACTGGGGTGCCCCACCCTGGTGAACACCTAAGGCTCCACCCCTCATATATGTATGAGGCGACCAGACCAAAAAAAAAGAAAGAGAGAGAGAGAGAGAGAGAGAGAGAGAGAGAGATGGCTCAAACAGAAGAACAATTAAAAGCCCAGAACCCATCCTTTTAAGCGACCAAGAGATAGCCAACCTATCAGATGCACAGTTCAAAGCACTGGTGATCAGGATACTCACAGAATTGGTTGATTTTGGTCACAAACTAGATGAAAAAATGAAGGCTACAATAAGTGAAATGAAGAAAAATACACAGGGAACCAATAGTGATGGAATGAAAGCTGGGTCTCACATCAATGGAGTGGACCAGAAGGAAGAAAAAAACATACAATCAGAAAAGAATGAAGAAATAAGAATTCAAAAAAATGAGGAGAGCCTTAGGAACCTCCAGGACATCTTTAAATGTTCCAACATCTGAATTATAGGGGTGCCAGAAGGAGAAGAGGAAGAACAATAAGTGGAAAACTTGTTTGAACAAATAATAAAGGAGAACTTCCCCAATCTGGCAAAGGAAATAGACTTCCAGGAAGTCCAGGAAGCTCCGAGAGTCCCAAAGAAGGTGGACCCAAGCAGGAACACACCAAGGCACATCATAATTACATTAGCCAAGATAAAAATGAAGGAGAGAATCCTAAAAGCAGCAAGAAATAAGGGGATAGTAACCTACAAAGGAGTTCCCATCAGACTGTCAGCTGATTTCTCAAAGGAGACCTTGCAGGCAAGAAGGAGCTGGAAAGAAGTATTCCAAGTCATGAAAGGCAAGGACCTACATCCCAGATTGCTCTGTCCAGCAAAGCTTTCATTTAGAATGGAAGGGCAGATACAGTGCTTCTTGGATAAGGTCAAGTTAAAGGAGTTCATCATCACCAAGCCCTTATTTTATGAAATGTTAAAGGGACTTATCTAAGAAAAAGAAGATAAAAAACATGTACAGTAAATTACAGCAAACTCACAATTATTAACAACCACACCTAAAACTAAAACAAATTAAGCAATCAACTAGAACAGGAACAGAACCACAGAAATAGAGATCACATGGAGGGTTAGCAACAGGGGAGTGGGAGGAGGAGAGGGGGGGAAAGTTACAGAGAATAAGTAGCATAGACGGTAGGTAAAAAATAGACAGGGGGAGGGCAAGAACAGTATGGGAAATGTAGAAGCTAAAGAACTTATGACACATGGACATGAACTAAAGGGGGGAATGTGGGTGGGAGGGGGTGTGCAGGGTGGAGGGGAATGAAGGGGGGCAATGGGACAACTGTAATAGCATAGTAAAATATTAATAATAAAAAAGGCAAAAAGAAGGGCATATTGGGTTAAAAAACCACAATCCTTGATAGGCTAACTATAAGAGGCTCATTTCAGATTACAAGCACAAGGAATTCAAAAGGAAAAGAATGGAAAAAGATATTCCATGCAAATAACAAGCAAAAGACAGCTGGGTGGCTACATTATTTTCAGATGAAATAGACTTAAGTCAAAAAAAGGTTATAAGAGCCCTGACTGATGCGGCTCCGTTGGTCCGGCGTCATCCCGCAAAGCGAAAGGTCGCCGGTTCGATTCCCGGGTCAGAGCACATGCTGGGTTGCAGGCTTGGTCCTTGGAGAGCGAACGAGAGGCAACTGATCCATGTTCCTCTCTCACATTAGTGTTTCTCTCCCTCTCTTTCTCCCTCCTTCCCTCCTCTATAAAGAAATAAAATCCTTTTTAAAAAGGGTTTTATGAGATAAAAAGTCCACGACATATTGATAAAAGATTCAACCCGGCAGGAAAGTCTAACAGGGATCAACACGCACCTAACGAAGGGTCCTCAAAACGCGTGAAGCCGAAATTACCAGCATTGGAAGGAGAAACACACACCTCACTTGCAGTCATGGATAAAACCAACAGGTGGGAAACTAACGAGGAAACAGAGGGCTGGATGTACACCAATCGAACCTGACAGAGACACAGAGCATCCCCCTAAGGACAACAGAGCGCACGCTGTACTCTGTACCTGCAGCCTTCTCCAGGATGGACCAGGTTTAGGCCACGAAACACGTCAACAAATGTTAAAAGATTGAAATAATACAAAGTGCCCTTTCTGACCACAATGGAATAAAACTAGAAATCAGTAACAGAAGGTAGACCGGGAAATTCACAAATGTAGAACCCGGAACAACACGCTCCTAACCAGTGGGCCGAAGAGGAGAGCCCGGAGGAGATTAGAAGATGCCTTGAGATGAATGAGAACAAAAACACAGCACACCAAAGCTTGCAGGATGCGGACAGAGCGGTGCTAAGAGGGAAAGTCACAGCTATGAATGCCTATATTAAACAAAAAGAAGGATCTCAAATCAATAACCAACCATGTACCTGGAAGAACTAGGAAAAGAAGAAGAAGCCAAAGCCAGCAGAAGAAGGGAAATAATAAACATGGGCACGGACACAAACCAAATAGAGAGCCCTGACTGGTGTGGCTCAGTGGGTTGGGCATCTTCCTGCAAACCAGAAGGTTGCCGGTTCAATTCCCGGTCACGGCACGCGCCTGAATTGCGGGCTGCGTTTCGGGCCAGGTTCCACTTGCATGATTCCATTATTCCTTGAACGGGCCAGTTTGCGGAGACAGAGAGCGGAACACAGGGGCTGGGGGAGGGGGAGACGGAGAGCTGTTGCTTAAGAAGTGCAGCGTTTCTGTTTGGGGTGATGAAGAAGTCCTGGAAGTGGTGGTGATAGTTACACAACACTGTGCATGCACTTGATGCCCTGAACTGGGACACATTTAAATTGCTTTTCTTTTTAATGACAAACTTTATGTTTTGTATATTTTTTACAGTAAAATAAAAGGTTTTACTGTTTATCTTGCTTGGAGATGCCCTCCCTCGCTGGCTGTGAAGGAGCAGGCTGCCATCCGTGCAGGGAGCCACGTGCAAAGAGGTAAGGGAGGCCCCAGCCTCCAGCCAACCCGGGCCTGAGGCCGTCAGCCCGACACCCTGCAAGGACCTGGCTGCTGCCCACAGCCCTGTGAGCCCGGAAGCAGATCCAGCCCCAGGTGAGCCTCAGTGAGGAGGTGGCCCCGCCCGCACCTTGATGAAGGCTCTGCGGACCGAGAAGCTGAAGACCCAGCGAAGCAGTGTCCGGATTCCTGACTCAGAGAGGCTGTGATCGTCACTGTGTGTTGTTTTAAAGGACTGCATTTAGCCCTGGCTGATGTGGCTCAGTGGCCTGAGTGCCAGCCTATGAACTGAAAGGTCGCCAGTTCGATTCCCAGTCAGGGCATATGCCTGGATTGCTGGGCCATGTCCCCAACTGGGAATGTGTGATAGGCAAGCAATCGATGTTTCTCTCCCTCTCTTTTTCCCTCCCTTCACCTCTCTCTAAAAAATAAATAAAATTGAAAAAAAAAGATAAAGGACTACAGTTATGGTGATACTGTCATGGAGAAATAGTTAACTCCACAGTGCAAGCAGTATTGTATGATACTATTGGTAAAGCTTCCTGTTTTGGTCAATAACATGCCTTGGAAAACGCCTGATTCTGTTACAGATCGCGCTGGCTCATTCTTTTTCTTTTCATTTTTTATTTTTAAAGAGAGGGAGAGAAACATCAATGTGTGGTTGCCTCTCCAGTGCCCCCCACTCGGGACCTGGCCCACAAACCCTGGCCTGTGCCCTGACTGGGAATCGAACCAGCGACCCTCTGGTTCGCAGGCCAGTCCACTGAGCCACACCAGCCGGGGCCTGGCTCATTCTTTTTAACTGCTGTCCACACTTTGTGGTGCTACTGAAGACTGTTCAGAGTTTGCAGTTTTCACCGTTACAAACGCTGCCAACCATGACGTCCCCACATGTGACTCCCGCGAGCTTCTGTAGGGCAGACACCCAGACGTGAAACTGCGCTCCCAGGCAGAGACGGGGGTGGGGGTATCCATTTCTCCTGTAACCCCGGACTTCTGGTCCCTGCCCGCCCCCTGAGTCCCCCAGCCTGCAGCTCCTTGAGGGCAGGAAGCGCACCCTTCGCGTCTCTGGGCCGCAGAGCCCAGCTGGTCCATGGAAGGGAAGCCCAGGTAGATGCACATCCTTTCCCCTCTGTCCACTCCCTTTTCCTAACAGCTGGGCTGCACCCGCAGCCCACTAGGGACAGCCTTCTGGCCACAGAGGACTGGACCGCAGGGGGCCCCGGAAGTTGACGTTGTAGCTTAAATGGGCCACGGCTGGTACCCAGGTTACAAGGCAGAGCCCCTCGGGGGAAGCAGAACCTAGGCTGGTAAAGGCCTGGGCGTGCCACAGAGAGGAGCCCCACGACCTGCAGAGGGAGGGGCGGGAGCCCTGGCTGCCCTTTGGGAAGGCCCGGGGCCCTGCCCCTGGTCATCCAAGGCCGCCTGAGACAAAGGGGTGCTCGTGGCTTCCAGAACAAAGGGGACTGTACTTGGGGGCTGTCAGAGGCGCTGAACTGGCAGTCTCCCAAAGATTCAGGAGGAAGCCTCCCCCCTCCACCCCTGCACCCCCCTTTGGACCTGCCCTCTCAGAGCTCCTTCCCTGCTCACCCCACGCCGGTGCCTGCTTCCCTCAGGCAGCCCCACAGCCAGGAGGTGGAGCCGGCCCGCTCTGTGCCTCCTCGGCGGGTGGTGGGCTGACTCAGCGGAACCGGACTGAGTGACTCTGGAGCTCTAGGTCACTTCAGTGGTGGGACCGGCGACTCAGAGACCTACTCAACTCTTCCCCGTGTGTGGCCCCCAGCAAGCCTGCGGGTACCTCCCCCCGAAATCGGGCACCACGGTCGTTCCTGCCACAGATTTGGTGAGGCGCTGTTCCGTGCTGAACTCTGTCCCGAAGCTGGTCCCTTTCAGGGACTGAGCTGAAATTCTCCCCCTCCCCTCCTTCATCGACAGTCTCTCCCTTACTTACTGGCTCATTCTCCTTGACAAATAGTTCTAGGATCTCTATTTTTAAAAAACCCTTCTTAGTCCCCTGTTCACCTGTACCCACTGCCCTGTCCCCACCTCCCACCCCCAGAAAACCTCTCGGATCCTCATCGGTGATCACTGCCCACCTGCTCACCAGCCTGCCTTCCTCAGCCTCAACGCCTGGACTGAGGACACCCTCATCAGGACCGGCGGGGACATCTTTCTTGCTTAACAAGAGGCCACTCCTTCGTCCCTTTCTTACCTGGCCCTAGGCAGCATCTGGCATCGTTGTCCACTCCCCCGTCCCCCCGCTGCCATCCCTGCTTCTCCCCAGACCCTCAGACCATCTCCCACCTGGCTTCAAACACCATCTCTAAGCTCGTGGCCCCTGATCTCTCTCCCGTGGGGACCTGACACAGCCGGCCTTAACACGCCCACAGAATTCTTCATTTCCTGCTCACCTCCTCCCCAACCCTCCGCATCCCTGCATCGGAGGCCGTGCAGCCCAGAGGTAAGAGCGCGGAAGCTGGGGGGAGTCCCTGGGTGTGAACCTGGGCTCTGCCCCCTACCATCTGTGTGACACTGGGCCTCAGTTTCCCCTCTGGGAGAGCGATGATGGGCACTATCGCATAGGGTGGAAGCAAGGACTGGAAGAGTTAAGGTGTAAGGTGGTGAGAATGAGGGTTCTCCGTTCCCCTCCCCACCCCTCCACTGCCACCCCAGTTCCTCAAGCCCAAACCCTGGGGGTCATCCCGGCTTCCGCCGTACCCGTGTGGGGTGCGTGTAAGGAAACACCGCAAGTCCTGTTCACTCAGCTCCCAAAACACACCCCGAGGTCGTCCGCTTCTCCCCATCCGTGCGACTACCCGCGGTCCCAGCCTGGCCATCACTCCTGTGACAGCTGAGCGCCTCTGAGCTGGGTCCCTCGAGTGTGCGCTGCCCCCACTTGGCCCTCAGCTGGCCTGGGCCTTTCCTTAAGACAGGCAAAGTGCCCCTGTGCCTTCCTTTCCTCTCTTTTTCTCTTAACTTCTCATTATGGAAATTTCCAGGCGCACACCAGCAGGGGAGAGCGAGCAGGTCAGAGCCCCGAGGAGCCCGTCCACCACCTTCGAGAGCAGCCACCGGTTGTCTGGTCGCGTTTTCCCGCCGCGTTCCCTCCTGCCAAAGGGCCGTGACGTGATTCCCAGACTGTAAATACGTCCCTGCAACCAAGCAGCTTTTAAACCTGAAATCGGATCACATTAGTTCTGGGCTGAAAATCTGCCCGAGCCTCCACCTCCTCACTCCTCTTTCCCCGCCCTGGCCCTGGTCTGTCTCTCCCACCGTCCCCCGGTCCTCTGTTCCCCACAGTCACCGGGTTCCTCTCTGTCCTGGGGCTCTGTGCTCACTGGTCTGTGCCTGGAGCCCCGAGTCCCTCTGGCCAGGCGTGTTCTGAGTTCACGGTTGGATTTTCTGCTAATCATGGTGAGAAGGCATCCGGGGGATCTGGGCAGCAGAGAATGATGATTTAAATGTATCTTTGAGACGTTGCCTGGCTGCCGTGTGGAGCGTGACTTGAGGGGGGAGCGGGGGAGCAGGGAGACGGGGTCTGAGATAATTGAGGTAAGAGCTCTAAGGCATTTAAAGTCTGGTGCACAGTAAGCGCTCAGAACTACTAGCTGCTTTTAGTCCCTGTGCTGGGTTGACAGTCCCTCTTATTTTGAACCAAAGTTGTACATGTGAAAACTGGCTGCGTGTGGATGTGGCCCCAGCTGGCCAAACTGGTCGGTTCAGGGACGGGACAGAAGCCCAGCAGCCTGTGTGTGAGGTCACTGCATTCTCCCTCAACTCCTGGCTTCTGTCTGGTGGGGAGTAAGTCAGGCACCAATGACGATTCCACCCAGGACTTGTCTCACAGTAGAAGGGACCCCTGGTCCAGGAGCTCCGAGGGGGTGAGAGCTCTCCCTGTGTAGGAAGCCTTCCCCACGCGGGAGGATCAGGGCTGCAGGGATTCCCGGGGCCTGGGGGTTGTGGGAGGGATGTGGGGGTGTTGTCTCTGGCCCAGAGGGGTGACAGGAGGAGGCTGGAGGGAGCCTCAGCCACAAGGGGGAGCCCTTGGACTTCCTTGGAGGGAGGAAGTGTGGCGGGGGAGGGGAGGTGCTGGCTGCCACAAGGGGAGACTGGCCAGGCCTGCTGGGTGCCTGGTGTGGGTGCCCGGGGGGCCCCCAGAAGCAGTCTCGCACCCCACGGCTGACTGCCAGTGCTTCTGTTCACGGCCAGCATTTGTAGACGGACAGACCTGGAGTGCATCCTGTCCTGCCACCTCCTTGGAGGGTGATCTCGGGCAAGTGACTTGGCCTCACCACGCCTCAGTGTCCTCACTGTGGAGGGAAGAGGCCCCGGCCCCGGCCTGACTCGCATCCGCCTGCACTCCCACGGGTCGGTGTCGCTGTGGGCACTGAGCAGCAGGGCTCCGGCCACCGGAGCCGCGGGCCCAGAACGGAGGCTCTGCATCCCCTCCGCCGGCGGCCTTCCCTGAGCTCCCCGGGAGGGTCGGGGCCTCCTCCGGGTGCCCACCCTTCGCCGTCTTCCCTGTGCACCGTGTGGCCTGGGGGTCAGGGTGGGCAGCTTCGTCTCTGAATCCCCACTTGGTTGGCAAACAGTGGGCGCTCCATAAATGCCCGATGAGCTAATGCCGAACAGGGCTTTCCTGTGACCAGCAATGGACACCTGGGCGCTGCGGTCGGGGGCCTGCAGGGCAGGGGGACAGCCCGGGGCTTGGGCCTGTGGCCCCTCTAGACTGGGACAGGCCTGTGTGGAGGGGCTCCCCACGGCCTCCACCTCCTGTGAGCTTCCTGGAGACCAGCACTTCCCCTGGGCCCCGGTGGGCCAGGACCCTCGAGAAGGGTCTGCCCTGGCCTGGATCTCGGGGCGGAGCAGCTCGGCCTGTACCCCAGGAAGGGCTACCGGCCGAGAGGACGTGCAGGGTTGTGCTGTGAGGGTCGCTGGCTGCAGGGTGGAGGACAGCTGGGTCGGGCGGACAGCGGGGCCCAGGCAGGAGCATGGTCTGCCCATGGGAATACGGCTACACCTCAGTACTCATCAGCTTCAGAATCGTCAAACGTGGCACTCGTCACATTTTGATGAGAAAAAAGATGTTTCAGCACTCGGTGCTCGCTGGCCACTCGTTGGAAGGAGGCGCAGCTGTATTTAGGAGGCTCCTTTGCCCCAGGGACGAAGTGCGGGTCTCTAGCTCAGGTGAGCAAGGATGCTCAGGGTTGGGAGGGGCCGATGCTGAGTCTGAGGCACGTGTGGCAGCCAGGGCAGCCTCCGCGGTTGTGAATGACTGGGGACAGGACCCCCGAGCAGCAAGGGGTGGGGACTGTGCCCAGTTCTCGGGGATGAAAGGACGTGGAGCCCCTGGCTGGGACAGGGGGACAGGGAGACCCAAGACATCTGACGTCCCCATTCTTGGGTGTGAGGGTGCCAGCAGAGGCCCCTGGTCACAAGCTGAGCCAGCCCTGCGGGTGGCCCCTCGTCCTTCCTGCCCGGAAAGGACCCCAGCACCGGCCCGTGGGAACACCCTCTGAGCCCTCTCCCAGGGGACTCTCGAGCAGCCAGGGTGGGAGGCCTGCCCCTCACTGAGCAGCCTGTCCTGGAGCTCAGGGTCGCAGGTGACAGGCTCGGGGCTGGAGACCCCCGCCTAGGCGCGCCCCCACCAGCCTGTGACCGCCTGTGCAGACGGGCTCAGGTGCGGGAGGGCATCTGCGGGGGAAGGAGAGCCAGGAGGGCTCAGGCTCGTCACCCAGCTGTGGCTGCTCACAGCGCAGCTGAATCAGGTGGAGCCTGAGAGGAGAAAGGGGGCCGCTGGGCGTGTCGGACCAACCAGGGGAGAAAGGCCCCCGTAGCTGAGGATGGCGTGGAGTTCTGCCCCCTTCTCCCCACCCTGGGTGCGTCTCCGTCCTCCGCCCGTATGTTATCTCAGACAATCTGGGAGTCACTCTCCTGGCCTTTATTACGGGTCATCTGAAGTCCTTTTTGGAGGAGGCAGAACTTAAGTAAGAGGAGCTGGCCACCCAGGCCTGGCTCAGGGGACCTCTTGATGGGGACCTGGGCTCAGACAAAATCGGTCTCTTCCTCGGGCTTCAGGGCAGAGAAACAGGAGTCACCGCCCCTCCCCCATCCACCCAGTGCAGGTGACAGCTGCAGACCCGGCGGGGGCACACAGCCACCTGTGCTGGGGCAGCTCTGGGGTGGGTGGGCGGGCAGGGAGACGCCCGGGGCCAGGCTCAGCGTGGCAGGCGGTAAAACGAAGTTCCACTGGCCCCTGAGCGCGGGTTTGAATCACGCAGGCCCACTCATGCGCGACTGTTTCCCTGACCTCTGCAGTTCGAGGGTCCACCGCCCCGCCACTGGGCATCTGAGTACGAGGGTCAGCCGCAGTCACAGGGGCTCCTGGACCTCAGGGCAGGCCGGTGTCCTCAGCCTCTGTCGGCAATGCCCACTGTAGGGAGAGCTGGCTTTGACCCTGACTCAGGCCCTCAGTGGACCTGCCTTTAAATGGGGATCGAATCCCGGCCGGGTGGCTTGGGGCATCACCCGGCCAAGACTTGATCCCCAATTGGTTGGAGTGTCGTCCCGTACACCAAAAGGCTGTGGGTTCGATTCCCAGGCAGGGCACACACCTAGGTTGTGGGTTTGATCTCTGGTCAGGGTGCAGACTGAGGGGCGACCAACAGAGGTTTCGCCCTCTCTCTAAAAAAATCAATGAGCATATACTCGGGTGAGAAGTAAAAAAATAGTGGGGATCAAAGCTGATCTCCTGGGGCTCAGGGGTAGCTCAACGAGTTACCTGCACCAAGCAGGGCGGCAACGGGCACCGAAGGACACAGTAAGCGTGGCTCTGAAGGCTGCCGGGCGTTGGGGACGTGGAGCCCAGAACCCAGGGCAACTGCCCCGCCGAGGGGAGCAGGCCCTGCACTCACTGGGGCCTGGGGCTCCCCAGATTCCAGGGTGGCCGGGGCCAAGGTGCTAATGAGGACCACCCCGCCACACGAACTTGGGGTTCTGGGGGGTGAGCGCACACCGAGAGGTGTGCAGCGTCCTCGCCGGTTGTGTCCTCGCCGGTACGGCTGACCTGGCTACCCCGGGGGGCTGACACTGGGTCTGCTTTCACACCCAAGTCAGGCTCCAAGCGGCTCACCACCTCAGCGTCCACAGAAAGGGGGGCTGCAGGAAGAGGTTCTGTCTCCTCGCTGTGTCGGAGGCCCCCGGAGTCCGGGGCTCCTCCCGCTGAGCGCAGGCAGGTCTGGGCCCAAGGGCGAAGCCCGAGGAAGCCCGAGGAAGCAGCGAGCCTCCGGGGCTCTGGGGACACCGAGCCATCTGGGAAGGCGCCCCTGTAGTGATGGGGGCGGGGCAGGGCCCACACACGGGGGAGACACGGTCTGATGGGAAGCGGGCATGGCTTTAATTCTGGCGGGGACACGGGCCCACCCGCCCACCCTGCAGCATGATCGTTTACAAAAGTAAGTACGAGAAAAGCGGCAACTCTTGAGTGATCGTGGAATTAATTTGAGTTATCAAATGTGTTTGAGCATCTGGCATATCCCCTAAGTCGCACCGGAGAATCTGGAAGCACTTGGTTTGGTCTCCGCGGGAGAGCGGCCCAGCCCTCGCGTCTGCCCCCACCCCTCACATTTCCGAATCTGCGTACATCCCGTTGATTAAATAGTCCACCTGCGTGTAGCCCTTCTTCTTGTAGCTCTCGTAGGCTTGCAGGGCAAACAGAACCAGGACCGTGACGAAAAGGGTCACGCCCAGCAAGAGCACGGCCAGGAGGGCACTCCTGTTCACCGGGGACAGGGGCAGGGGGTTGGTGGTGACCGCCAGGTACTGGCCTTGGGCGCTGAGCTGGCACGAGTCTGTGGTTGGCACCTTAGGGTCCCCTGAGCTCCCGGGCGTCGGGCTGGTGGCAGCAGTGCCACTGATGGCCTCAGGCTGCACCTGCTCTGGTGTGGGGGACGTGCCCGGGCCTGTGGCCCCCTGGGGAGATGGAGCAGGGCTTGGCGCTGTCGTGGGAGACAGAGGCGCCACCGCAGGCGTCCAGCTGGTGTGAGGCACAGAAGCTGGCACTGTGCTGGCAGCCGACCCCTCGGCTTGTGTCTTGGTGGCTGTCACCGCTGTGGTGGACGCAGAAGCCACAGAGGAGAGGGTGGACGCTGCGGTTGTGTTCGTGAGGGACGGGGCGGGCGTACTCGCCGTGTCTGCCGCCGGTCGGGCAGTCGACGCCTGGATGGTGGGGTCTCCTATGGACGCGCTGGGTGTGTGGGGACCCCCGGGGGGCGGGGGGCTGGCCGTGGTGGGGCCAGGCGTGGGCTCGGCAGGGTCCCATGTGCCCAGGGGGCTGCTCGTCTTTGCCGAGGAGGCTGCAGCCGTCCGAGTGCTGGAGGCCAGCGGCACCGGGGGGACGGCTCTCGGCGACGTGTTGCTGCTGGGCGCCTGGGCGCCGGGGGTGCTGAGAGCGGCCGTGGAGGACGGAGCTGGCCGAGGGGTCGTCGGGGAGGGCGGCGTGGGCTGCCCGGAGGCCGGGAGGTCAGGGCCACCTGCCACGGTGGCCGGGGTGCCCACATCTGTCCTGTGTGCTCTCCCTGCTGTGACCGCCAGAGAGCTGCGGCTGGCTCCCAGAGCCCCCTCGGCCACCCGGCTGGGAGAGGGGGGCGTTGTTCGTGCGGACGTTGTGTGGAAGGCGCTCTCCGATGCCGCCCCGGGTGCACTTTCCAGGACCACGCCGTTGCCTGTCAGGTTGAGGGCTGGGGACCCTTGAAGTGAGGAAGGGGAGAAGAAGGCACACTCTCAGGCCTGACTCGATGGCTCCGCCACGCCGTCTCCGGGCCCGGGGAGCGGAGGGCTGCACCTGCGCACAGCCTCCCAGGTCTGCGCGCCGCCGGCCCGCCCGCAGCCCCCCACAGGGGCACCTGCACTGTGCCCGTGAAACCGCTCTGCCCTCTCGGAGCCTCAAGCCCATGGAAGGCTTGAGAGCTTCACGTTTTGATCCAATTCCCAGAACAGCAGACAGAGAGAAAAGTCTCCCGTGACAGGCGTGATTCACCATTAATGCCTCAAACACACCCAGGCTTGCAAAGCAGACAGACCCGGCCCGGACAGCTCCGCCGTGGGAGGGTTCTGGGCTTTGCGGCGGCAGTTCCGTCACAGCAGAAGTGCCACCGAGAGGCTGAGGTCTGAATGAGTGAGCTCCCCAGGGAAGATGAGGTTTCCAGAAGGAGGTTTCGCAGTGCCGAGCAGGGGACCCTCTCAGGGTGCAGAGGCCTGGTCCCCCTGGGAACCCCCCACCTGCACCGGGCAGGGCCTGGAGCTCAGCCCGACAGCCCTTCCCAGGGGGGCTCGATGACACCGCCTGGGGCTGAGGGTGCTCGAGGGCCACTGTAGGCCTGTCCGGCAGTCGCCCAGCTTTCTCACTCACCTGGGTCCTGGGAGGCCACGAGGCGTCCAGATAAGGATAAGGAGGAAACGCAGGCGAGCACAAGGGCGGTCCACATCTTGTGGGCGAGGCAGGGCAAGCCTGGGGCGGTCCCCGCGGCCCCTGGCCGACTGCGCTCAGGCTGCGCACGATGCCCACGGCTCAGCTGAGGATCTGAGGTCAAGAGGGAAGGCGTCTGGTCAGCAACACACCGCCTGGCCCGGGTGCGGGGTGTGGCTCTGTACCCGCGTGCAGGGCTCTGGCGGGGTCCAGCGTGCCGACCAAGCCAAGAGCCTCAACCAGGCCCGGTGTCCAGGAAGAGCGCCACGTGTCAGCCACGGCGGCCCGGCACGCCGACCAGTGTCTGCACTCACCAGGTTGGAAGCACTCCCACACCCGACTCCACGCTGATTCCCAATCACCGAGAGCACCCGCCTCCCCGCCCCACACTCGGCGTTCGACAGGACAGTGGGGAGAGGCCAAGGCGTTTTCTGACACCAAGGTCGGCCAAGCCCTGCCCCTCCCTTTCTCCCGAGGTCTGCAGGCACCTCTGCGCGCCCAGCGCCAGCCGACCACGCCCTTCACAGGGCGAGGCCACTTGGCGGGGCAGCCATTCGGCCGCCAACACAACCCATCCACCTGGCCACCGCTCCACCATCCAGGATTCTGAGGCCTGCTCAGGTGCCAGGCAGCCTGCTTATGACAAAAGGCAGAAGCCACCCAGCTCCCTCTTCCAGGGAGCCTGCCGTCCCGGGGTGACACGGAGAGGGGTCACTGCAGGCGACACGGAGCAGGGAGGCACGGAGGCGATGCCAGCGGGCGGGACTCGGAGGGAACATCAGAGGCTGGTTCTCGGGGTGGCTGGGCAGGGGGTGGAGGGACGGGGCTCCGAGAATGGGGTTCCCGTACGTCCCCCCAAGGTCAGTGCTGCCTGAAGACGCCCTAGGCCTTCGGTCCTCCTGCTGGGCCCTCACTGTGAGGTCCGGAGTTCACAGGGCGTCCTGGAAGGGAGCCCGGAGGACACTGAATAGAAACGCCCTGGCCGGCCCCTCACCCCAGGACGGATGCCGGATGCCACCACAGCTCTCTGTGGCCCTGCAGCCGGAAGAGGCACAAATGCATCACCTCCTGGCACCCCCACACGGCCCTGATCCTCTTGCCCCACCCCCACAGCTTCTCAAAAGACCCTGATAACCCACAAAGGGCCCCAGGGCTCAAAGCCCGTACCACCTCCGCACAACCCAAAATTCCCTTCACCGGGCCGAGGCAGCCTTCCAAATCCGGCCCCCACCGGCCTCTCCCGGGAACGTGAAGTACTCGTCGCTCCCAAACCGGAGCCTAGCTTAGCATCAGCCCACAAAAGCAGCCCCCGAGAGGCCTAGCGGGTGTTTACAGGGGCCACACAGTGGCTTTCTGCCTCCTGGGATCAGTAGGGACTGTTGGAGGGTGGCCCAGGACCAGAGAAACCCATCTGGCACAAACCCTTCCGGAAGGCTGGCACACCCCCTGAGGCCCTGACCCCGTCCCCAGAGTCACTAACTCGTGCGCAGCTTCATCCTGCACTTCCCTTCCAGAATGGTCTGGAAGGGCTCCGGGCCCTCACAGGTGTAGAAAGCCCTACCAACTGCAGATTTGCATCTGCCCCCTACAGAGCAAAAGCATTCGCTGCTTTGACAGGAGCAAGTGGGGGTGGGGCGGGGAGAGAAGGAACAGACACTATCACGGAGGCAAGAATCGAAACTGGAAACTGGAAGGTCTCAGGCACGGGGGACGCCCCCGAGGCACTGCAGCTGGGCCCTCGGGGAATGAATGCATTTAAAGGGCTCTCTGCAGCCAGTGCCCGGCTGCTGAAGGAGCGGCCCGTGCGGAGCCTGGAGCTGGGGCCCCAGGCCCTCTGGGGTCCCACCAAAGTCTGTAGAGCAGAGTTGGCAAACATTTTCTGTAAAGAGCCAGACAGCCAATAGTTTAGACTCTGTGGGCCACGCAGCCGTGGAGGATTTGTGCGTGAGGGGTGTGGCCACGTCCCAATAAAACTGTGTCTACGAACACAGGGGGCAGGCAGGACGTGGCCCACGGGCTGCGGCCCCCGGCTGCTGCTCGCGCAGCAGACTGCAGGGTTCCCGGGTGAGGCAGAGGCTGACTCCACGTGCTGAACGGCCTTCCTCCTGCCCGCCTCACCCCGGAGCGGACGCAGACGCTTCGGCCCGGGGCCTGGGGCAGCCCCTGGTCGGTCCGCGTGCTCCCCCCGCCCTTCGGGGTCAGGGGCCTCCTCCGCCCCGGCATCAGTGAGCTGCTGCGCACACGAGGGGCTCCCACAAGCATCACGCTTTTGTGGCGTGGGCCGAGGCTCTGGTGGTGAGTGGGTGAGGACCACAGACGACCACTCGGTCTCGCCTGTCCCCACCTATAAACCATCGCCCTGGAGGACCCCAGAAGGCAGAACCTGTGACGGGAGGAGCCACAGCTCAGGCCCCTTCTGGCTGCTGGAAGGCTCGGCTTTCTGCGCTTTGCCGTCTCTCCTTTCGCCTCGATGCTCCCTGAGCTTGCGGAACCCCCTCAGGGTCCTGTCTTAGCTCACTGTCCCGTCACCAAGCAGGCGGCCCTGGTTCTCAGGGCCTCAGACACTCACCACAAGCAGGTGCTCAGGGCGTGTTCCCGGGCTGGGCCCTCTTCCCCCTCGGAGAGCTGCGGGCTGGGCACCGTGTGCTCGTCAGGTGAGGTCTGGCTTTGCAGGAGGCGAGGGCGGCTGCGGGGAGCACTCCCGGGCCGCGGCATGCTTTGTGGTACATGGGGGACACAGGCAGCTGCTCCGCTCTGAGGGCAGTCACATCTAGGGTTGGAGAGGAGTACCGCTCCTAGGAAAAGCACGGGGGAACCGGCCAGTGAGGAGGGGGCACCAGACCAGCAGCATCCAGCAGGCACCGGCCTGGGCGACGACACCACGGCGTCAGCACTTTCAGTGTCCCAGCTCCTGACAAAGCACTTTCTCCGCCGCCGTTTCTCCCACGGAGGCCACTGGACAGCTGTCCAAGGACGGGAATCTACAGAGCTGTTCACAGTGGCATTACTTCTACTAGTAAAAAACTGGAATGATTACATAAAATATGGTCCCATCCACATGTAAAATACTATCGCACGTGTTAAAAAAATGCACAAATTTCAGCCCTGGCTGGTGTGGCTCAGCGCACTGAGGGCAGGCCTGTGACCGGGCCCCCAGTAGGGGGCGCATGAGAGGCAACCGCACAATGACGTTCCTCTCCCTCTCTCCTTCCCTTCCCCTCTCTCTAAAAATAAATAAATAAAATCTTTAAAAAAATTTATACCGGAATGTTAATAACAGTTACCCCTGGCTAATAGATTTACAGGTGATTTTCATTTTCTACTTTGTAGCTTTTTTTAAAAACAAGCGTGTCTCACTCTTGGAAAACACTTCTGAAAGGCTCCAATGAAAGAATCAATGTCTTACTTTCTTCAAGTACTTTGAGCAACCAGGCAGAGGAGGCCCAATGGGTACAGTTGCACCCGCAAATTTTATAGTTCAGAGAAACATCACCAGCCGCACGACAGGAGGCGCGTTTTTCTAGGAGCCGACCGAAACCAGCGGAGCCCGGGAGCACAGCAGCAAGGCGGAGCCGCGCCAGCACACGCTTCTCTCACACTGGGTCGTTGCTGTGAGCTCCGGACACGAAGGAGACGCGTCACCTCCCATCACCAGGTGTCAGTCGGTAAGCGATGCACGAGGACTGCCATGGCCCACTCCCTAACACAATGCCCCCGTGGGCACACACATGCATGCGTGCACAGGCACACATGTGGAATGTGGAGTCACACTCATGTGCACGCAGCTGCAGGCACAGCCACGTGAACACGGCTACACATGCATGCGCACACTGCCACACGTGTGCCTATGCAAGTCACACCCATGCGTGTGTGCAAACGACCACACGCACGGTTGTGTACACAAATCAAGCGCACACACGGGGCATCTCTACAAGGGCTTCCTCGGGAAACCCCACAGGCCTCTCCGAGAACTTCTGCTGGATGCCACCCCCTTCGGCTTGTTCCCTCGCAGCCAGGGGAGCCGGTGCTCGCTCCCACACGACCGGGACTGGGGGCAATGGGCTGCCATGCAGGGTCAGGCGCGCGCCCTCGCTGTGCCGTGACTTCATCTCTCCGGTATGGTCCTGCCTCCGCTCTCCAGCAGCACGTTCTAAATGTCAACGTTCACTTGTGGGGACCTGCGCAACCCTTGTAAGCTGACTCACAATAGATGAACCATTCACAGGATTTAAAATAGGAGCTTCCCCTGCAAAAGCTTTGGTGAACCTTAGGAGAGGGTCTGGCCAGTTATTATTACCTGGAGACTAGACAGATCAAGGTCTCAGACCACGAGATATGAGAAGGAAAGCAACCGCTGGGGCGGGAGGGGAATAAGCAGGAAAGAATGAAGTCAGTATTAAGTGAGACCAGGGCAGATGGAAAGACGGGAGATCAGGCTGGTGCTGGGAGTCCACCCTCTTCAGGGGTCAGCTCCCCACGTTTTGCAGAGAAGAGAGAGCACCCCTATGAGCCAGGAAACTCCCTATCAGAAAGGCTTGGTGTCCACTTCCTGATTCTTCCCTGGCCCTTGACCCTGTGATGCCTCTCAACACCTCCCGTCTCCAATTGCTCGTGTTCCCAACCTGGGCTCGATTTTAAACCCTCTTATGAATCTAGTTGTCACATGCAGGACGCTGTGTGCGAGTTACAGACTGCACATTGATTCATTCCTTTTTCTGGCTTCCACAGGCTCCTGAGATCCAACACAGGGACCCCTCAGGCTTGGCAGGGACCACACGTTCCATCACTCTGGTGACATTCATCACCCGTGACGTGACCCTAGTCCCTGTCCAAGCTGGGGCAACCATAGGTACCAAGAAGTAGGGACGGTGAAAGCAAATTCAGGGCACAGCACAGACAGCTATCCTGATGTATCTATCACCTGGCTGAACCGTGGTAGCAGAACCCAAGGAACACAGGCTGTGTACAGAGACATTGTCCTGTGGTCCAAAGGACGTGTCTCTGTGGCAAATGGGAACCTGGAGCAGGAGATACTGCCTTAATTCCATTGCTGCTTCCGGGTCTCTGGCAGTTTTGGCATCACGGTGAAATGCTAATCAAGGGCCTAGTTTTTGTTGGCAATGTGGGTAAACTTGACAATACTCTGCCTGTTAGGCAAGCCTGGCATAGAAGCGGGAGAAGCCTGTACTGTAAATACTTTCCTCACCGATTTTATTGACATTTTAGAGATGCTTCCTTTGGGGAGAAAACAAAATGTTATAGGCAAAATTTTAAATACCGTATTTATGTTTCACGGCTGCCTCTGTGGATGCTGCCTCCTCAGTCGGCCTCACAGGGAAACGCACAGGCTAAGCAGCCATCCAGACTCACACGGAGGGCGGGGGGGCGGGGAGATGGGCAGGTAGACGGAAAAAGACAAGGCCCCCGGGGTAGAAAGGGCCTGAGGGAGGTCTGGGCCACCTAAAGGGCCCACTTTTCTGTGAAGACACTTCTTGGGGCCCAGCCTTGCCCCTGGAGGATCTTTTAGTTCCTGCCCAAACGGGCATGTCCCAACATCCCGGCCCTCTGCTCCCAAACTGGAACAGCCTGGGTGTGACCCTGCCTCCTACCTCTGGGCCCCCACCCTCGCTCCTTTGGAATCTCCAACCCCCAACGGACTCCTCCTGCTTCTTCCTTGACAGTATGGCTGAAAAAGGGACCACATACTGAACCTGAGAGGCTCAGGGGAGGCTGGCAAGGGAACCACATGGATGGTCTGAAATGAAAAATTCCTCACTGAATGTGTACTCATGTCCTGCGCCTACGGTTTCCTCGACAAATTACATTACATGAGCCTGTCTATGGTCATTTTACATCTAAAATAATGTACGGCGGGAACGTCAGTCACCTCCTTTTGCAGACCCTTCAGGGCACGCCCACCACAGCTGAACCCAGAGATCCTCATGGTTATCTTCTTTCCCAAATACTGTCTCTATGTGCTGTAAATCATGGACTATCCTTTACCCGCCAATGTAAAAAAAGTATGTCTCTCCGTTTTACTTTTCATTCAACCCTAGAGATTCCCCCACTTTCCCTTCTCCTGGCCCCGTAAATCCATCACCAATGAATGTCATGGAATCCTCCTTTAAGCCGCAGGGCTGCCCTCCTCCAGAGCATTTTTTCAATTCCTTGAGATTTTGCTTCCCAGAAACTGTCATCGGTTTGGCCCAAATAAACTCGTAAAAACTCTTTACCGCTTTGGACGTTTCTTATTGGACGGGCACCTCCGTCCTCATCATCTGGCATCGTGTGCCCCCACTCCCGTTTTCTCCTGTCCCCCTCCTCTGCCTCTCGCGCCCCCATTCATCCTCCTGCCCTCACCTCCTCTCAGCCCCGAGCCCCTCGGGAGCGGTGACTACAGCATGCCGGAGCGCAGCGCAGGGCCCTTACCCGGGCGCGGCAGGCCTGCAGAGGCCGGGCGGACCTCGGACGGCGAAGGCGCCCCCGGTCCGGCGTGAGGACGTGGCGGGCAGCAGGGCAGACCAGCCCGGAGCCAAAGTGCTCGGGACAGCCGCCCCGGGTCCGCCCCGCCCGGGCCGCCAGGAAGTGACGTCACTAGAAGGCGTGCCAGGGGCGGGGCGGGCAGCCTCCCGCGGGCTCACGGATCCGCTAGGCGGTGCCTGGCGCAGCCGACTGCGAGCCGGAAGCGAGAGGCGTGCCTTCCAAGGACCCGCCCACCGAGGGCGCGGCCCAGAGACCTCTCCCACGCGGCCGGAATTGAGTATTCCGGACAGATCTTTAGCGGAAGTGGTCCTCCCGCGGTCTCCGCCGCCTGGATGTGGGCACTTTTTGCAGCGACCAGAGTGCCGGGCCTGGGGCAGCGTCAGCTCAGGTGTACCCTAGTGCTTCACAGGGGCCGAGCACGAGGGAGTGACCCTTCCATACTCCTGTCTTCCTCCCTCATACTTGATCCAACCCCTGGGGATGCTGGTAGTCGTAGTAGGGACGGCAGTTTACAACTTGCCAAGCCTTGAGCTTGTTCAGTGATTTAATTACTGCAATAGTACTGAGAGCTGTATCATTTGCCTCCATTTTGCATATGCAGAAAATGAGACTTACAAAATGTTTTATAATTGTCAGCCTAGGGATAACAATGGGGAGTTCGAGTTTGGGGAATGGGGAATTTGCTTATTTCAAAGGTACGTTAACTTAGATGCACAATAACAATGGGCAGGGTCTGCTTAAGCCAGTAAACCTTTTACTAAAGAAGTTATGTGCCTGGGGCGTGACTATGGACATGACCTGCCCAGTTAGAAGTTTATCATCAGATCACCCTGTGAGGTTACTTTTCGTAGAACCTCGTTTTCGTCCACACGTGGGAATACACCAAGGCCTCTATTTGCAGACAGTTTTATAACCTGTCTTGGGGTCTTCCAGTAGGAAACTAAGGCAGACAGAAAACAGGGTGCACAAAGACAGCATGCACTTACCGCCTCAGGTGGGAACACCTGAAAAGCAGTTTAGAGCTATTTCAACCTTGTAGTTCTATTTATTTATTTACTTATTTATTTAAGATTTTGTTTATTTATTTTTAGAGAGAGGGGAAGGGAAGGAGAAAGGGAGAAACATCAGTGTGTGGTTGTCTCTCAAAACCCCCCCCCCACTGGGGACCTGGCCTTCAACCCAGGCCTGTGTCCTGACTGGGAATCGAACCTGTGACCATGTGGTTTGCAGGCCGGCACTCAGTCCACTGAGCCACTCCAGCCAGGGCCAACCTCATAGTTTCAAGTTGTGTAGAACTTAACCTGCGTAGAGGAGTTTGCTGAGACTTAGGCTAGTTGGTAGGGTTTGTGAAGACATGATGCTTTTGCTTTGTGTTTGCTTTAATTTTCCCAACTAGCTCAGATCGAACACGAGAAGTGCCATATCTGTGTTCACAGTGAGAATACACTTAAATATCCAGGGGAAGTTCTATAGTTGCCTTCTTCAAAAATCGATGCCTCTGCAACCCTGTGGTTTCATTTCCTTCTTGGCAAAACCGGGCCCTGGCTAATGTGGTTCAGTGGATTGAGCGCCAGCCAGCCTGTGACCCAAAGGGTTGCCAGTTCACCAGGCAACTGTAAGCCAGGGCACATGCCTGGTTACAGGCCAAGTTCCCAGTTGGGGCATGAGAGAGACAACCAATCTATGTTTCTCTCGCACACTGATGCTTCTCTCCCTCTCTTTGTCCCTCCTTTCCCCTCTCTCTAAAAATAAATAAATAAAATCTTTTTAACAATCAGGGCCATTTTAGCTCCTAGGGCTGAGATTGCAAAAATAAGGCACAGCCTTCCTCCTCAAGGAGCTCAGAGTCCAGACCAAGGGTCTGCTGGCCGTCAGCTGCTTTTGTAAATAAAGTTTTATTGGAATACAGTTACGCTGCCTCGCTGCATAGGGTCTGGCTGCTTTTGCACTACGAGGGCAGAGTGGCGTAGTTGCAGCACAGGCAGCGTGGCTCGCAAAGCCTAAAATATTTACTGCCTGGTTCTTTTCAGAAAAGGTTTGCCAACCTCCAGTCTAGGATGTTACTAGAAAATGGGTTTCCGACAACAACGGACACATCTTGCCTAGACGGTCCAGGATGCAGGGAAACACATTCGTTCACAGGGCAGTCTAGAGCCTTTCAGTGGATTTGGGGTCACCTGGAACCGAGTGGCGATTGAGCACAGCCGTGGGAACTGCATCGCTGTCTCTGCACAGTTCAGGGATCCCTCCTCTATCGTGGGAGTTATGTTCCGGAGACCCCCGAGATAGGTGAAAATCCACAAAGTGGCGGCGTTATGTTTATTTTATTATTTATATATATTTGAAGGCTTTATAAACCCTTCCCACACTCCTATAAACCTCTCCCACACTCTTATAAACACTTCGCGTGCTCTTAAACACTTTGTGCACTCTTAAACCTACATAGTTTTAACAACATATAAAATTCTATATGGGTCCTCACCAGGGAAGTATACAGTTGTCCCTCGCTAGCTACATCGTGGTTCACTTATTGCGGCTTCACTGCATCTCAGGTTAAAAAACCCGCAGTACAGTGAAGCCACAGTAAGTGAACCTTGATGTAGTGAGGGACGACTATTATGAGGAGTTGAGCAGGGTGGGCCAGCTTCTTCTGATGGCGATGGGTGAATTAAAGAAAGAGAAGCATCCACTTAAATCCTTAAGCTTTTGTCTGAGGGCACAGATCATCTCGGGTGCTTTCTCTGCAGAAGTAGCTAGTAACAAACTCAAAGTTTTGTCCTCTTGTGACCAAACAAGACGGCGGTCTGGCTGCCTGCTGCAAGGAAAGCCAGATTCGTGAGACAGGTGCTGGTGCAAAAGCAAAGATGTTTAATTCAGGTGCCACGTGGCCTGGGAGAATGGCGGACTCCCATCTGAAAGACCATCTCCTCTTCCTGCTCAAGCCTGCAGTTCTTACAAGGATAGGGAGCAGAGGGCTCCCTCCCCATTATCTTGCTAGCTTTTGCCACATTTGGGGTCCTATCCATTTGTTTTTCTAGCTTTTGGCCCGCTCACTGTAAGAACCTCCCACCCAGAGCCATCTTGGCCAATGGGGGAGACTCCCCGGTAGTCCGACTGTCTACAGTAACACTCTTGGTTGTTCAATTATAATATTTGAATTTAAGGCCATGCAAGAGTCCACATATGGAAGTTAGGGCTCTAGAGTAACACTACCTGGCTTCAAATCCTGGCTCCCTCGTGTTTTAGCTGAGTGCCAGATAGCAAAAGGGGCAGCCTAGACACTCTGTGCCTCAGTTTCCCCGCACAGTGGATTCCCATCGCTCACGGCAGCTGTGTTTGATGAAACTCTCCGCGCGCTGGCTCGGCGAATGCCGAACCATTTCTCCAGGGGGAGAACCCAGCAAACGCTTCCCTCCATGCGCTGCTCTTCGGTGTCCTTATCCATCGAAGTTTCGTTTTACGCTCTGAACACAAAACTGAGGGCGTTAAAATAATGAGAATGAGAATAAAAAAGGGTATTGGTGAGGATAGAAATATAATTCTGTGTGCATTGTTGGATTAGTCCTTCTCAGTTGTCATTTACCAATTTGCTTTGCAGATACACAATGAGATTTGTCCCGGCAAAGTCCAGCCATTGTTAAATGTAACCAGAACGGTTAGCGCGACATCGATGTAGCCTGGCAGCCAAGGAGAGTGGACTGGAATGCGCCTGAGTGAACAATGACGACTCCACTGTACTGGTCAGTGGGGGGTGATAGACAACGTTGAGTGAGCACGTGCACTGTGTGGCCGTCACATTCAAACTGACCGAGCGAGTAGAGCCACGAGTCTGCATCAGATTTTGCGTTAAGCTTGAACATTCCTCTGTGGAAACTATTCAGTTGATTCAGAAGGCTGCAGCTATGGGCAGCTGGTGACGGGCGGATTCGTCACGACAATGCACCTGCTCACGCATCACATCTCGTGCAATAAATGTCTCTGTTTTCATAGTACGTGGCTGGATACCTCCTGGACAGACCCCATATCAAATGGTTAGCTGGAAAAGTCCTAAAGATTGTGCAACCAGGCTGCTGTGAATTCACACGGAGTTTTTCTTTCATTTCACTTTTTAAAAAGGCATATTTTAAATTTCCCACATTTTTAGTTAATTTAGTGGGATGATTAAAGATATTTTATATGGTTTAAAAAGCTTTTTTATTGAGGATTAATATACATGCAGGAAAGCGTACATATAAGTTTACAGCTTGATGAATTTTCACCAACTGAACCCCTGTGTCATTATCACTCAGATGAGAAACAGAGAGAATCAGCCCCCTGGAGCCCCCCTAGCCCCGCTTCACCCCCCAAACGAAATCCGTGAAGATTCAGAGCGATTTCAACTCATTCATGGTGAGGATGCAGGACATACGGCTACCTGGGCAAGCAGTGTGACTCCGATAAAGTTGAGTTACTCTAACCTCACAACCCAGCAGCCCCGCCCCCAGGCGCTCACCCAGCGGAGCCGGAACCGGGTCCGCTCCAAGGTCCGTCTGCAAGTGTCTACCACAGCTGTTCGCGTGGTCACCAAAAGCTGGAGACATCCCGGCGACACCCCGTGGGCGAACGGGTGCGTACACCGTGGTGCATCTCTGCGAAGGACCACTGCTCAGCCGCGACAAAGCAGATTACTGGCACGTTCCCCGACACTGAAGAATCTCAAAGGCTCCGTACTAAAAGAAAGAAAGCAGACACGAGAGACGACGTACACATGATTTTATTTCCGTGACATTCATGAAAAGACAAACGTATAGACCGAAATAAATGGTCACCAGGGGACAGGGGCGAGGAAAGGAGACGGAGGGGTCAGGCTCTCCAGGTAAACACAGGTCGATAGCCTGATCGGGTGTCCTGGGGGAAGCGTTGATATGTTTACCAAGCTTGCAGGTACACTAGCGTTTCAACCAGTGTGCGCTGGCTTAGTTCAGCCCTTGGGTCGGCCCCACAGGGCCCCTGTCCGGGGCTCCGTTTAGGGCGGCAGAGCAGGGAAAGGTCTGATAGCAAATGTGGGGCCCCAGGCGGTAAATACAGACACCCCGGGGTCACAGCTCCACTGTGAAGTTCTGAGCAAATCTCAGGGGGGGCCTCCCCTTGCCAGTGACTTCCACAGACAAGACGTCGGTGCTGCTGCGTGGGTTTGTGGTTATATTCCAGGAACCCAAGAAGCATGGCTCAGGGGCCCCGAGATGGAAGACTGAGGGCCGAGGGACTTTGAGGCTGAGCAGGGACTTTTAGGGAAGAAAGGGGAGTGGAGAGGAAGGCACTGAAGAAAGAGCGAAGCGCCGGCCCCGCCCTCTGGGAGTTCTGTCCCGCCCACCGTCCCTGGGTCTGCCGTGTGTACTGGGGACCGTGCGCTGGTGAGGGTTGGTGTCCGGCTTTGGCAGCCGACATCCTGCCCGTGCAAGCCTGGGGGCCGGCAAGTGGCTTTTACGTTAATGCAAGAACGGTATAGGGTGTAAAGTCCGGCCTCACGGCTCCTTTGGCCGTGTCCTTTCCTCAAAGACTTAGCAGAGTTCTGACCTGCTCGTTTCCACCCACGATCCTTTTGCACGCAGTTCTCAGCCTTGAGTTTATTCCTTTGCCTCCTCGGAGCCCTCGCCTCCCCGTGGGATCTGCTCTGTTACCAAGCTGCGTGTTGACGGACCTCTGCCACGCACCACCTTTTGCAATTTTGCCTTTCGAAGCAATCACGCTTTCTTAATCGACACGGCCCCACATTTCTGGACACGCACCGTTCGCTTTTGCTTTTGCTTGGAGATGGGCCCGTTTTGCCCATCGCGGACAACAGATGAACCGGATGTTTTGCCACGAATTCCGTGCGTGTCTGATGTCGGTTTCCACGCTGCTTACAGCCTGACTGCGGAGGTCACGCCACCTGGCTTGGTTTTTTCTTCCCTTTTATTTATTGACTTCTGATACCAGTTCTGGTACTAGGACAATACTATCTGCTATACAATTGGACTTTACTATTCCAAAGTTCAGAAAATTTATTCACGTGCTATCAGAGCTCACCTTTAGGAAACTCCCCTGTTCTGCTGAGGTAACAAAACTACCCACAATTATTGGAAGCGTAGCAAAATACGCCTCCCAGCTGCACAACTGGGTGAGGCCACTTCTCTTTGTGGACTTTAACCAAACAAACATGTTGCAATAAATTGAATGCAGAAACAGATACAAGGAGATTAAAAAGGTTTATAAATACTGGCTGGTGTGGCTCAGTGGATTGAGTACAGGCCTGCGAACCGAAGGGTTGCTGGTTTGATTCACAGTCAGCGGACATGCCTGGGTCTAGGCTTGTCCCAGGCATAGCCCAGACGGTCCCAGGTCCCCAGTAGGGGCTGTAGGAGAGGCAACCACGCATTGATGTTTCTGTCCCTCTTTCTCCCTCCCTTCCCCTCTCTCTCTAAATAACAACAACAACAACAACAAAAGATTTGTAAATATATATAAAATAATGCCACTCATTAATTTTTGCTTGCTCAATACAGCTATTTTTCATGGTGTGTTATTTGCATTAGCATGCCATGGGTTTATCACTTTTTAAAAATTTTTGAAAAGATGTTTATTGATTTTAGAGAGAGAGGAAGGAAGAGAGAGACAGAGAAACATTTCGTTGCCTCTCATACGTGCCCTGACTGGGAATCTGAGGATCGCACCCACAACGTTCGGGTGCAGGGGATGACGCTCCGATCAACGGAGCTGCCTGGCCAGGACTGCCACTGTCATTGTTTTCTAGAGCAGGCGCACTCTCAGCCCACCGGCTGTTGCATTGGCGGTGCCTCCGTCTGGAAGGGTCTCCCCAGATGCCAGATGTCCTCTTGACCCCACCTCCCTTCCTGCCCGTCTTTGCTTCTTAGTTGGCCCCTCAGCAAGATCATTCCTGACCCCCCAGCCCGGCTCTCCCTCTTCTTTTTTCTACAGTTCTTCTAACACATCATACAATTTATTTATTTATTACCTTCATTACTTATTATCTGTCTCCCCCTTCCCCACCCAAAAGTATCCTGATTGCAGGGGTCTTTTTTTTGGTGTCCAAAGCTTCTAGAGCAGTGCCTGGGACATAGTAGGCACTCAGGAATTATTTGTGAGCTAAATAAATGAATATGAATAAATGCCAGGTTGATGCAAAAGAAGAAACATCCATCCGAGTCGGCCGCGGAGGAGGACAGTTCCCAAAACTGCACTGGCAGCCCCCTCAGCTGAGGAGTCAGGGAGGGAGTTGCTGCCCCTGACCCTGCGTGGATGCACAGGGCGACCCCCTGGGACAGATCCCAGGTCCCCAGTTCTGAGGCTGACAAGGACTGTGGCCCGTGGCCCCAGGGCACAAGCTCAGCCTCTCGGAGCCTCAGTTTCCTTATTACAAAATGAAGGTGATACCAGTCTCTCTGTGGGGGGTGACATGGAAGCTAATGGTTGGCGGCGATCTGCAGAGAAGTCCTGGGCAGACCAGGGAGACTGGGAGCAGAGCGGACCTGCACTGAGGGGTCCTACTCCTCCTCCCGGCTGTGTCAGGAAGCCCCGCCCCCCCCCCCCCCCGCTGGTAACTCATTGGGGCCCTCTGTACCCTTGTAGTAATATATTTTTAAATCATTTTTAAAGGTTTTATTTATTTATAGAGAGAGGGGAAAGGAGGGAGAAGGGAGGGAAACATCAATGTGTGGTTGTCACTCATGCGCGCCCCCCCCACAGGCATGTGTCCTGACTGGGAATCGAACTGGCGACCCTTTGGTTCAAAGGCCGGCACTCAATCAGCAACACCAGCCAGGGCCCTTGTAGTAGTATTTTGTATTTATTACCAGGTTATCTTCATTCCCAACACAGCCACGTTAGGAACTATTATCCCCATTAGAAAACAGGTCCTGCCAAGTGCACCAATCCAGGAGCCCACGTTCTTCCCTTTTATCTTATCTTGGCAGCCTCAGGTGTGCGCAGTCGCGGCTCCGGCGAGGTCCCTCTTCGGAGACCCCGCCCCATTTCGACAGCTGTTTCTTCTCAGACACCAGGGCTGGGAAGAGCCTGGCGGGTTGGACGCTGCTGCCCCCTCGCGGCCGCACGGCCCACTGCAGGCCCGAGCCCGGAGCCCCGAGCCGCAGGGGCGTGGAGCGGCCGGGGGTGGAGCTGTCGGGCCCCTCCGCCCTCCCCAGCCTCAGCCTCTCCCCCTCCCCCTACAAAAAGACATGGGACCTTGTTGGGAGTGAGAATAACGGGCTCCGCAGCTCCACATCCTGGTCGCGGAGGGACTTCAGTCAAGACATCCAACCTGCCCCAGGCCTCAGTTTCCCCCTCCCTAGAAGGGGCATTAGGAGGGCTCAGTGCCATTCCTGGAAAGCCCAGGACTTGGGGAGCCCGCCCCGCAGCCTCTGGCCCCTTCCACGCACCCAGAACACAAAGTCCGGGTGCAAAGTCTGCAGCCGAGTTCGTTGACTGCGCGGGGGGGCGGGGGGGCTGCCATCAGAGGCGCCGCGGGCTCGGCCCGCTGCCCGCCCGGATCTTCACCCCAGGCCCGGGCTCCCAGCCTCGCTGCCGCTCCAGACGGGACTGCTGGCCAGCCAGCGGCAGAGGCGCCGGTGAGCCCAGCGCGGAACTGGGGTGGAGGTCGCGCCGGTCCTGGGCTGGGCCCCCTCTTGTCACCGGGCTCCGACATGAAGTCCAACGAGGCCCAAAAGTCCCCGTCGCACCGCCTTCCCGGGGTTAGGAAGGTGCACTTGTGGGCAGGCTTATAACTTTCCTTTTTTTTTTTTAACAGTGACCACCCATAATTTTATCACAGAGCTTCAAAATTTGTTAAGGTTTTGCCACATTTGCCAAAAATATAAATATTGAAAGTACCTCGCAGATAGTTATGACAGTTCTCCATTAAATAGTTCAGAAGAGATCTTCTAAGAGCTCTCTCCTACGTAAACAGAATAGTTTTCATCACATCTTAAAAAAACATGCACAACCCTTCATATCAGCCGAGTAATTTTTAAAACATTTTTAAAAAGATCAGCCAAGATATATCTCTTGTGTCTCCTTTTATCTAGAAAAAGCCCTCAACTTCTTCTTTTTTTAGACGGCATTGATATTTTGAAGAGTGTGTTTTAACTTTTAAGTGGCAAGCGCAGGACGGGGCCTGCCTCGCACTTCTGTCCCCCGCACTCTTGGGGTGGGCTTTGTGCAGAGGGCAGGCCCAGAGTGACCCACTCACCCCTGTTTGCCAGGGGCCTCCCCCGTTTTAGCCCAGAGGGTCCCATGTCCTGGGAACCCCCCAGTTCTGGGCAGACCGGGATAGTCGGTCACTGAAGGAAGCCCACTGCCCACCTGGGGAGGACAAAGAGCAGGGGGCGCAGGGAGAGGCCCTGAGGGGCATCCCCTTCATCGCAAGACTGACAGGAGGGGCGTCAGGGAACCAGGGGGACATCTGTGTCCCGGAGCTGCGGTCTGGGTGGGGGCGCGACGTGTGTGTCTGGTGCTTGCTCCCCGCTCATGAAAGGTCAAGGTCATAAAGGTCAAGGCTGTCGGCTGTCGCTGCAGCTGCCTGGGCAGCCGTGGAGCTGCGCTTCCTGGGTCACTGGGCGAAGGTGTGTGTGTTCCAAGGGCCAGACGCCATCCGAGAAATATCCACGGTGCCCCCAAAGAGCCTGTGGGGGAAAGAATCCACATCTGGAATCCCCCGAACTACAGGGGCCCCTCCCACCCCCACGCTTTCCTGTCCCCTGTGTCCCTCCCTCCCTGGTCCCCAGCTCCAGCCATTAGGAGGAAAGCAGAGGCCGGCAGCCACCCCAGCCTCCACCTGCCGGGCTTCCCTCCCTGCAGCCCAGCAGAGCTGGGACTTTAATCTGGGTCACGAAACAGAGGCTGGGACTGCAGCCCCCCCCGCACTGAGGCTGCTCTGGGGACTGGAGCGGACCGAGAACTTCGTGGTCCCCGAGGCTGCCCGGTGGGGCAGGCAGCTGCCAGGTTCGCATCCGGCTGTGGGAAAAGGTGCTTTCTGCCCCGTCCCTGTGGAGCCCCCCGTGTTCACTCACTGCCTGTTGCATGCTTGGTCCTCACAGTGAAGCCAGGTACCAGGGACACTGCCACTCACCGGCCACCCGCCGCTCCCTAGGCCCAGGGGACAAGTATCCATCCCCACCCTGCCCGTCTGGCCGCCCACACTTGGCCCTGCCCCTCACTCACTTTCTTTCCTGGTTTCTGGGACCCCCTCTCGCCTGCACCTCCTCAGCCCTGCACTTGGGGGGCCCCAGGGTATAGCCCTTGAACCTCTTTCTTCTCTTTCTTTGTAGCTGCCCCTCTGGGACCACGGCCTTCAAAACGGAAGACTCCTGCATTTCTAACCCCCAGGCCCTGCCCACTGTGGTCCCTCACCGGGAAGTCTGAGAGGGTCTTTGCTAGACAAGGTCAAGGCAGACTTGGTGCCCCACCCCCATGCCTCTCCCCTTTCATTCACTGGCACTCGGATCCCAGGGGTGGCGGCCCCAGCCTCCCAAGTGCCACGGTCCAGTGCCTCGACATCAGCCTGGACCCCTCCCTCGGCTTCGGCAGTCCTCTGCGCAGCTGTGCCCTCAGAGGGATCCACAGCCCAACCACTTGTCTCCAGCTCTGCTGTTGCCATCCTGGTCACTGCCACCTTGAACCTGGACCACGGCCACGGCCCCTTGGCTGGCCTCCAGGTTCCCCTCCCGCCCCTTCAGTCTATTTCCTGCACGGTAGCAGAGAGATTCTGTAAAATGGAGGTTCAAGCCCAGGCTCCCTCGGCTCTGGGCCCCCCATGGTCCCCCCATTTCACTCGGAGGAGACAGCCTCCACGGCCCTGCATAGGCAGCCCCCTCCTCTCTGACCTTGTCTCTCTCTGCTCTGACCTCTCCAGCCTCTCACTGTGCCCCAGGGCCTTTGCACTGGCCTTTTCCGCTGGCTGCAAGACCCCCTCCCTGCCTCCTTCCAGGTCCCTGCACTAAAGTTGCCTCCCTGGTGAGGCCGTCTCACCCTTGACCCTCTCACTCTGCCTTATTTTTCTAGGACAGGTACCGCTCTCTGACCCCCAAGCGCAGGGGTGGACCAGCGTTTCTGCAAAGGGCCGGATGGTAAATATTTCAGGCTTCCCCATTGCAACCGCCCATCTGTGCTGTCAGCGCGAGAGAACAGTTGGAGACGGCGCCCCGACAAGGCCTCGCCTCCTGGCCTCCGCCTTCTCCCCTGCGAAGTGGGTCTGTGAGGACTGAGGATCACCAGTGTCCTGGGCTGCGGTAACAAACCGGTGCAAACTGGGGGGCGGGGGGGCTTCGAACAGCAGAAGGTCGCTCTCCCGTGGCTCCGGAGGCCAGAGGTCCGAGGTCAGGCTGGTCTCGGGGCTGGGCTCCCTCTGAAGGCCCTCAGGAGGGGTCCTCCCTGCCTCCTCCAGCTTCTAGGGGAGCCAGGCCGTCCTGGGCTTGCGTCTTCAGTCTCGTGTCTCTCCCTGCCTTTCTGTATTAAGGACCTTTGTCATCGGATGTAGGGTCTGCTGGGATAATCCAGGATGATCTCTTCACCTTAAGATCCTTAACTGACTGATACTTGCAAAGACCTTTGTCCACACAGGTTAACATCCACAGGTTCCAGGGGTGGGCACCGGGCGTATCTGTTTAGGGGCCACTATTCTACCCACGACAGGTGTCCTGAAAGCGTTTACAAAGGGAAATCAGCCCTGCACGTCAACTCCTTCACCTGCGCTGAGAACAAAACTTCGCGGTGGGCCGGCCCCTGACGTGGCTGTCCAGGGCGCCCTCTCCCAGGATGTGAGTTCCGTGACAAGCCCTGTGATCAGCAGGGCTGGAGCTCAGGGCCGGTGACCATGGTCGGGAGGGGAAGAGCACGTGGGGTGCCCACCCCGAGAGGCCGCCCGGCCAGCCACCCCACACCCGCCGCGGGCCTGTGTTAAACGCGGCCCTCACGAGTGCAGGGCTCTCTCAAATCTTCTCTTGTGTGAAGGACAGGTCGAGCAGATAGCATCCCCATTTTGCAAATGAGGAAACTGAGGCTCAGAGGGGAAGTTCGCCTGTGTCCCTCCCACCCCGGCTATCTCCATAGAAACCATGGCGCTGCCAACAGAGCCCTGCCCTGCCCACCAGCGCGCACCGGTGGCCGCCTGCCCTCGCCCGCTGCTGGCGCGGGGCGCTAGGAGGTGGTGCTGTTGCGTGGCACAGGCCCGTGGGGACTCAGGGACGGGCTGGTCACTGGAAGTTCCCTCTGCCCTCCTCCGCCGAGCCACCCTCGAGGCTGCTCGTGGCTCAGAGAGCCGGGAATGCTGGGAGCCGAAGGCACACCTTTGCCCACAGGGCCAGGCCTGAAGGGAGGGCTCTCGTGCCCAGAATAACTCTCCAGAGTCAGCACGCTCCCGCCTGGGAGGGAAACCAAAAATGCACTTTCCCCAAGTGATTGACTGGGGCTGAGATGGCCTTCTCTGGTGGGCCCTAAGTGGGCCTGGTGGAGCCCTGCCCCGGAAATGACTCGATCTGACGGCTGCCGGGCCCCCATCGCCTCGCTGGGGTGGCACTTGCACCTGAGGAATGAACGGAGAGCGAACATTCCCAAGTGGAGGCCGGAGAGGAGTTCTCGGCGTGAGGAGCTGTGACAGGCCGCCTTCGGGGGACGTGGGAGCTTAGCGCTGCTCCGGCTGCTTCTTGAGGCAGCGAAGAGTCTAAAAATGACGGGCTTGTGATGTCAGAGTTCTGCAGAATAAAACCGTGGCCCTGGCCGGTGTGGCTCAGTTGGTGGGAGTGTTGTCCCACAAACCGAAGGGTGGTGGGTTCACTTCTGGGTCAGGGCACATGCCTAGGTTGCAGGTTTGGTCCCCAGTGGGGATGCTTATGAGAGGCACTGGTCGATCCATGTTTCTCTCCCTCCTCTCTTCCCCTCTCTTTTAAAATCAGTGAGCATGTTCTTGGGTGAGAGTTGAAAAAAAAAAGTTCTGAGCGGAGTCAGGCAACCTGGGATCTGATGCCTGGAGACCTGGGGCGGAGTCCCTTCCCTCCTGGGGAGGCGCTGTCTGTGGTGGACCCTCCACAAAAGGCATCACAGGAGTTTGCCCGGGAACCCCAGAGCGCTCCGGGAGCTGTGGCAGCCTCCGCCACTCCTGGGGCTCAAATGGCCTCTTCTCTGTGTCTTGGATTCTCCCACTCCGAGAGTTCGAGCTTGCCGGCTCCCTCTTTGAGAATAAAGAATCCCAGTATCTGTTTTTTATATTCTCGGCTCGTTTTGATCATCTGCAAAACTGAGTGGAGTGTAGGGTCTTCAGCTTCTCAGACTTAGAACCTTGACTTGCATGAACTGTGGCCCCTAGCAGAGCCCTACGGTGAGCCCCCAGACCCTTCCCCTCACCCCCGTGTGCAGGGCCCTTAGGGAGTCCCATTTGCTCTTCAAAAAGCGTCCTGCACATGGCCCTCCTGGCCATTCCGGAGCTCTGGCCCCCCCACTCCGGCCGCCATCTCTCCTGGCTGCTGCCGTGGGACCCACCTGCGGACCAGTTGCCTGCTTCCCCCACTTTTCCCTCCTGCAATCTTGTCCCTGCTCCGCAGCCAGAGTGCTCCTTTTATAAATGGGAATCAAGTCTTTTCACTTCGTTCACTTATTCATTCAACAAACACTTCTTGAGTCCCTGCTCTGCGCCAGGCCCTGGTCTAGGCCCAGGGGATACACAGGGACCAGAACAAGAGTCTGTGCTCCTGGAGCGTCCAGTCTCGTGGAGGGAAGATTGATAAGCAAACAGCTCGTCAGACGTCAGTGCAAGGGAAAGGAGGAAAGCAGAGAAATGGAATAGGAAGGGCCGGTGGGAGCGGGGGGGGGGGGCCGGGGGCCGGGGATGGAGGACGTCCCACTTGCAGTTTTCAAAGGGGGTCACGGAGAGCCTGGCTGAAGAAATGGAGATGTGAAGAGAACCAGGCGGATGACTGGGATAATCCCAGCACCTGGAAAGGCCCCCAGGCAGGAGCGTTGGAGGGCCAGCATGGAAGGCGCTGGGCCTGGAGCAGGGTCGGGGCGAGGAAGGAGGGTGTATAAGGAGGTCGGAGAGATAAAGGGACAGGTGTGGCCAGATCAGGCCCAGTAGGTGCCAGTGGCCTCCGTCTTCTATTCTGATATGGGAGCCATGGAAGGTTCTTGAGCAGAGGAGGGACGCGCTCCTACTTGCTCACTCTGGCTGCTCTGAGACAGGCTGAAGGGGTCAAGGTGGGAAGCAGGAGACCCAGGGGGTGACAGTGGAGGTGTGAGAAGAGGGGCTGGGAGTCTGCATCTGTTTTGAAAGTAGAGCCAACAGGAAGGGCTCCCCGGGCTGGGCATAGGGTGAGAGAGAAATCGGCAAGGATTTTGCTACTCGAAGGCCTGCAATGGCTGCCCACTGCGCTGGGGGTAAGTCATCATTCCTTATCCAGGTCTGGTGCACAGGGGCCTGCTGGCTGGGCCTGCCGCTCCCTTGTCAGAGGCCCCTCCCTCCCCAGGTCAGGATTCCCCAGACGTCACAGCCAAGCGCTCTACATTTGTTCCACGGCGTTCCTCAGTCTGTTAATGGTGTCTGGGGCTTGAAATTTGTCTGTCTTCTTGCTTTTGCAGGTCTCCCTCCCTAGCATGGAAACCCCATAGGATAGGGATGTCCTGCCTCGCTTCGTAAGTCGTCACGCATACATGAAGAATGTTGGTGCTGGCATTCGTACGCACGCAGGTGTTGGCGACAGTGCGCGTTTGCACCTCCAAGGCAGGCTCTGCAGGCCCTACTCCACCAGGAAGGAAAGCGTTCCTGGGGGAAGGTTATACTTAGACCCGCCCAAGGGCGCCCCTGGTTCTGGGACCCCTGGTTCAGAGCCAGTGCTGTGGCCCCTCCCAGACTCCCCTGTACTTTGAGGGTCCAGGAAGACCCAGCTCGGTGCTCAGGTGGGCACAGGGAGGGGTCGGGTGGGGGAGCTAGGTGCCTGCCTGCTGAATGAGTCAAAGGCGAGCTCTGCGGTCCTCCAGGGTTTTCTTGCTCAGCCGCCTGGAGGCGTCTTGGGAAGACCTGCGTGTCTTCGCCCCAGTCTCTGTACCATAATGTACAGGGCGTTCGTTTAGTTAAAAAAAAAAAATCCCCAAGCCCACTCCAATCCCACCTGGTGCAGCTTCTGCGTCTCTCCATCGTCCGCCTCTGTCCCCACCCAGGACCGACACGCAGTCGCCATCCCGTGCCCTCCCGGGCGCCCTCGCTGGTGCGAACAGGTGTCTCGGGGCTGCCAGACCCGCCCCCGTTGAGGTGGCTGCGGTACCGGGAAAGCGCACAGACCTGGCTCGGGGTCCCTGGCTTCCAGCTACCATACTGCTTTCCTGGGTGCCCGCGGGCAACACCCCTCCCTACGCCCGCGTGCCTCAGTTTACCCACGGGTAAAGGCCAGCTCCGTGCAGCCCTGCAGGTGACACACCTGCTTCCGGGATTTGACTGGCCCCCGGGCCCCGCGGGGGAGACGCCCGAAGCCCGACCCCGCGCCCCGGGGAGCCCCAGCGGTCGTCCCCAGGGGAGGCAGGGGGCTCGGGAAAGGCCGGAGGGACCACGCGCTGCGGCAGCCTCGCCGCGGGCCGGCTCCGGGGGGCGCCCGCGGGAGGGCGCGGCCCGCGCGGGGGGCGCGGGCGGGCGGCGGAGGCGGCGGCGGGGGGCGGAGACGCGGCGCGGCTTCCGCTCCCGCGCCTCCTCCCTCCTCCCTCGTCGTCCTGGTCCGCGGCGCCCGAGGGGGAGGCGGCAGGCGCCGGGAGCCGCGCGAGGAGCCGCCGCGCCGCGCCATGGAGCCCGAGTGAGCGCGGCGCGGGCCCTCCGGCCCCGGACAACATGGAGGCGGCGCCGCCCCGGCCACCGCCGCCGCCGCCGCCGCTGCTACTGCTCGCGCTGTGTTGCAGCCTGGCCCCTGCCGCGGGTAGGTGGGCGCGGGCCGCAGGGACAATGGCCCGGGCGCCCAGGCAGCTCTGGCGGCCCGCGGCCAAGTGCGCAGCGCGCGGTAGCGACTTCGCAAGTTAGGGGCGAGTTGGGGCGCTCGCCGCGGGTCCCCGCCGCCCCCCGCTGTCCCCGCCGCCTGGGTGCCGCGCGCGGCCCTTTGTCTCAACCGTCCGGGCCCCTCTCGGGGACGCAGGGCCCGGTCCAGAGCGTCCCGGGGCGGCGAGGAGGGCGCGCGGGCGGCGCTGTCCCCGCCAGGTGCGGCGCGGGCGGGTCCTCACCTGCCCGAGCCCCGGGGCGCGCTCGGAAGTGCGCACGCGTGAAGCCGGCGGGCGAGGCCGTGCCTGGACGGTGGGGACCCCGGCCCAGCGGGCTGGCAACGAGCGAGGACTTTCGGCCCGGAGACAGGCCTGGCCGCCCTGCGTCGGGAACTATTCGGCCAGCCTGTTTCCAATGGCCGTGCGGCGGGCCTGCGAGCTCCAAGAACTGATTTAAGTTGCAGAGAAAGTTCTGAGACCCGGCGCCAGGCGGCTTGGCCTGTTGCGCTGGCCTTTCATCTACGTTGCTGTCGGTTTCCAAACGGACTGACACCTGCCAGGTGCCCGGACGACCCGTCTGGCCACTGGGGCCCCGAACAGTGGCACCGGGCTGGAGTCCACCCGCGGGGCGGTCAGCGTGGGGCCGCCGAGGGGGGACGTGGCTCCAGAGAACGGCGTGGCGGGGCAGCGAGCTTGTTCGTCAGTTACTGCCTCAGTTATGCACGCCCTTGGGGAGATGAGGGCCAGGGATTTTTCCCTGCGACTTTCGGTGTGTCCCAAGGGGTGGAGTTGAGGTCAGGAGGGCTCAGGAAACCTAAGCTCCTGTGAAATGCTACACATGTTCTTTTAATTTGGAGATTGCCATGTGGTTTTTGAAGCAAGTCTCTCGCTACCTAAATCATTATCCTCCGACGTGAATGTTGTTTTTCTGGAGTGTGGCTGGGCAAGTAGACATGGCGGGCGAGTCCTGTGTTCTGGGGACTGCAGTTGTGCTGGCTGTGGTTTTTTTTTGGGGGGGGGACCTCGGGTCCCTTTGTCTGGGCCTCTTTAAGGCAAACAGCTGTCTCCCTGAATATTTCCCGTGTGGACACTGCAGGGAGGTGTCCTGGCCTGGCTCTGTGGCCACACTCCAGTGCTTCGCCTCCTACATTGAGGTTTGGGGGGGACGGAGCATGGAGGGTTCCTCGAGCCCCCCCGCCCCGTCCCCCAGCCCAAACTTAGAGACTGCTGGCAATGTCACCCCCAGTTTGTCTGTCTCAGGAGTTTGTTTACATCTCTCGGCCACGTCGGATACTAGCAAAGCAAGGGGATGAGGAAGCACCCGAAACAATGACAGTATCTGGGTCGTTCAGGCCGGTGCTGTGCCTTTTCTTTCCGGAAATGCCTGGATCGCAGAGGCCAGAGGCTTTTTTTGGTGGTGGGGGGGATGTTTGTTTTAAAGGTGGGGCTTCTCAGCGGGCTCTCGTTGTTGCTTTGCACTTAGTTGCAGTTTTGCATTTCCTGCACCTTTTGGGGGACGTTGCTGGAGGCTGATGCCTGCCGATGTGTGTTGTGGTTCGGGCCCCAAAGGAGAGGAGTCACATCTGCGGAGCTCAGTTGTGTGTGAGGCAAACATAGAGTTGATTATTTTCTCATTAGGACGCTTGCAAGCGAGAGGTTTTCAGAGCACCGGCCGAAGTGGTGACCCGGGCCTAAAATGGAAGCACCAGGCGGCATCTCTCGGCAAGTCCCCAGGGACTGTCGTGGGTGGGGTATGTCCCTGAGTTCTGGGTTCGGTTTGTGCCTGGGTCTGGAGTGGAGCCAGCAAGCTGGCAGCTAATTACTTTTCCTGATCGCAGCCTGTTGCAGTTCGAAGCTGTGAGCCCACGGAAGCGCCTTTGTTCTCGTGGTCTCGGTGCTGGGAGCGGCTGAGGCTGCTCCCCGCTGGCCCCACAGCACTCGCTCCACTCCCAGCCTGTCCAGGACCCCCCAGCGAGGCTACTGCGGGTGCCCAGGGCCTGGCTCCCCGGGAGGGCCCTGCCGGCCGGTGTTAGCTACCCGTGTGGAGTCCCCTGAGAGAGCCCCCCTGCACAGGACCCTCTGCTTTCCAAAGCAGGTCCCGAGAGCCTGCAGCCTTCCTGTTCTGATCCAAGAATTTGCCCGGCCGGTCCATGCGGCCCCACACTTGCTGCGGAGACCCTGTCGCATTAGGAGCCCATCTAATTTCAGCTGCACTGTGTCACCGCTCAGGCATTTCTCAGAATTTGCACACTGCGGCGGGTGGGGGGGGTGGGGGGGGGCTTGGGCAGTCTAGTGAGGACTCCTGCCCGCAGCGGGGGCCTGCCGGGGCTGAGCGAGGGCTGGGTCGGACCAGTCTGGTTCCTACGCTCAGCCGCTGGTTGGCTTTGGACGACTTAACTTTTCTGTGTGTGGTGCCCTCACCTGGTGCCCCAACCCTGGGTGTTGGGGAGCAGTAAACGCCACCCCTGTCCCAAGTGAGGGGGGGACTGGGCGCGGCAGAGCCGTGTCCGTTCCTGTGGTGTCATGGGGTCCTTGCTCTTTCTGGCCTGGAAGGTCTACACGCTGTCGGTACACAGTCTGGGATTTTCTTCTGTGTGTGACCTTGGGTGTCTGGTCCGCTGTCTGACTCGTTTGTCACTGGGACACAGCGGCGGGGGGGTGAAGGGCTCAGGTGGCTAACAGCACGAGGGAGCCTGAGTGGCCCAGGGTCTTGGTGCTTGCTTTGGGGGGGTGGGAGCTGGACATCTGACTCCCTCTTTGCGTGCCTCAGTTTTCTCTTCTGTAAAATGGGGATAGGAAGGCTTCCCACCACGAGTTCAGACAGGGACAGCAGCCTGGCACTGTATCAGCTACTGCTGTGCTTGGTGCTGCTCTGGGCGCTTGTGTGAGTGCCGGGGTTACAGTGGGTAGGGGGCAGGTGAGGCCCGGCCTTTTTGCCAGGTGTTCCCCGACTGTGCAGCTAGGGGAGAGCCGGACCCAGGGGCCTCCCACTCGTGGTCCGGAGCCCCGCCCTCGCGGCCCAGGTGGTCTCCGTTGAAAGAGACCAGATCACGCTGCAGAGTCTGGACGTGAGCCAGAAGGTGATGGAAGCTTCTGAAAGACTTTGGTCAGGGAGGCTGGGACACACACACTGGCGTCAGATCGGTCCTAGGTGAAAGGTGTTAAACTGACCGTTTTTTTTAAAAAAAAAATTGAGACGAGGTACACATGATGTAAAAATAATCATGTTAAAGTGCACAGTTCAGTGGCATTTTGTACATTTCACACGTAGTGTCATGAGCCGCCAAACCTTTCCATCACCCAAACGAACCTCCGCACCCCTTGCCCAGTGCCTTCCTGTGCCCCTGGGCGGCCCCCGCCACTCTGTCCCTGAGGAGTTAGTTGCCTGTTCTGGGCATGCTGGCGGCTGGGTGGCGCACGGCCTTCAGGGTCACGGTGTCGAGGCTCGGCCACGTTGTCCTACGGGTCAGCGCCCTGTCCTTTCCGTGGCTGGACGATCTTCGTAGCGAGGGAAGAGCACACTGTGCTGTCACTTGCCCGTTGATGGATCAATCTTGTCGGGTGTGGGCTGGGGGCCTTGGTGTCCCCGTGGGGCTTGGAGAGCGGAAGCTGTTCTAAGCTGGGCCGGGACACGAGCAGATTTGTCCTTAGATCCTCCTGCCTTGGTTCGGAGGCCTGAGAGCTGATGGCAAAGGGAGCTGAGGGGACACGGGCTCCGGCCTCCGGGGAGCAGGGTGTCTGGGAGGTGGACCTAGTGCCGTGATCAGTGTGACAGGACCCCTGAGTGAGACTGCGCGTCTGTGATTAGTGAGGCGTCTCTGACCGTCGCCTAACACGCTCGCAAGACGGGGAGGCCCTGATGGGCGGGAGGGGCTTCGTCTAGCCCCTTACCCTCGGGGGCCCTTGGACACATCTGCTCAGAAAGTGGTGGTGTGTCTGCTGGAGACCGGTCCCCTGTGGGGCCGTCTTGGGGACAGTGCAGTCCAAGTGCTGACAGCGGAGACAGCTGCGGTCCAGGGTCCCGCCCACCCAGCCAGGCCTACCTCCGCTGTCTCTTCAGCTCTGGAAAGGGGTTTGCTAGCTCTTGGCCTCAGTGTCTGCACCTGCAAACGTGGGACCCCGGCTTCTGCCTTGCAGGGCTCTGGTGGGGTTCAGGGAGGCTGTTCCCTCAAGATGGGCCACTATGGGAAGGACGTGAGGGGTCCTGCCCTAGGTGTCCAAGCATCCAATTCCTAACACCCTCATCCAGGCGGGGGCCTGGCGGTGGTGAAAGATGATGGGGTGCTGGTTTGCCCCTGACGGGTGGCTGGCAGCTCCGGTCCAGGCCAGAGCCCCAGCCGGGAGTGGGCCTTGCTGCTGGCCCTTCCCCCGGTGAGTGGGGGACCCCCATGCCCCTAAGCCATGCGGGGTGTGTGCCAACCAGGGCATACCCTTGCTCACATAGTTCTGCCCGGTCTCCGGCCTTGAGCAGCCCTGTCATCTGTGCATCTCCCAGGCTGGCCTTCGGTTCCGATGTGTCATCTTGGAGGGGACTGAGCTCTCTGCCGGCCCGCCCACGGGCTCACCCTGCCCGCTGAGGTGCACCTCGAGCTCTCGAGGTGGCAGCAGTCTTGTGGCGCTGGAACCTCCAGTTGTGATCAGTCTGTGCCCACCTCACGAGTCCTCTGTTCCCTCTTGCTGTGGACCTTCTGAGAGGTTGCTATGGTGACATCACCTATGAGGGGTGGGGGGGTCTGTAGTTTCTGGGTATTATTTTATTTGCTTCATTGCTCTGTATTTAATGTAACAGACATTGTTCGAGTGCTTTTTTTTTTTTGCCTTGGTGTGATCTTTCTGGCAGTTAAACTGAAACAAGAACCCGCTCACGGAGACAGTGGCTTTGCCTTTTAGGGTCCGTGGCACCCGTTTGAGAACCTGATGAAGGCTCCTCCCCCAGGAGCCCGAAGCTGGCCTCTGGGGCTGGCAGCGCAGGGCTCTGAGAGACGGTGCAGTTTACCGGGGGGCGGTCTAAGCTGCCACAGGGGTAGAGAGGGCTCCCTGGGGGGGCAGGGGCCTGGACCCGGAGCCTCAGCATGTGGCTGAGCCAGACCTCGCCTTGCGGCCCCCGACTCTGAGTCCCTCGCCACCGCACTGTGTCCTGCTGCCGAGGGACCAGCCAGCACTCACGGCTGCACCCGAGGCTTTCAGTGGCCCTGGGCCACCAGCCTGCCCGTCCGGAGTGGGCCCTCGGCGTGTAACACGTGATGACAGCGGCACCCCCTGTGTGGGGCTGTGAGAGGGTCACGGTCCCGTCCAAGCTGGATGTGGCGTGTTCACACGTTGTCCTCGGCACACCGGGCAGCAGGCGCGGGCAAGCGGGCAGGCTGTTCGGCCTGCGTCAGGTCGATGCGAACCCCTGGTGTCTGGCCACGTGGGCTCTGCTTGGTGCCATCACACAGGGAACCAGGGAACCACCCCTCGCGCCGAGGCCCAGAGCCGTCCCCACGACCCTCTCAGACCTGGCCTGGCACAGCCCCGCCCACGGTGTGCCCCAGAGTGGGCTGCCGCGTGGTCTCCTCCAGGAGAGACGGGCTGGCTCTAAAACCGCTTTCCTGCGGACCTGCCGTCCCCTTTTCCTACCCAATTATTTAAAATTCAGAACCACTTTATAAAAACAAATTTTTTAAGACTTTATTTATTTATTTTTTTAGAGAGAGGGGAAGGAAGGAAGAAAGAGAGGGAGAGAAACATCGATGTGTGGTTGCCTCTAGCGCACCCCATACTGGGGACGTGACCTGCAACCCAGGCATGTGTCCTGGCTGGGAATCGAACCAGCGACCCTTTGGTTTGCAGGCTGGTGCTCAATCCACTGAGCCACACCAGCCAGGGCCATTTTCTGTGTTTTTTAGATCTTCATTCTTTTCAAAAGCCAAGTGCTATTTCAGAGTAAGCATGCACCATGCGGCAGGGCTAAGACCCGGGGGAGGAGCGCTTGCTCTAGTTTTCCGGGCTGTGTTGTAGTTGCAAGGCCCTTGCAGCGAGCCACCCCCGCGCATGCGTCTGTGCACGTGGCTACAGTGTTTCTGCAGGACACATTCCTCCTCAAAGAGTGGATATTGACAGACTCCCACAAATGGCTGCCCCAGTTTACACCCTGCCGGGCACCGATGGGAGGCGTGCTTCCCTGGGTCGTCTCCAGTGCCGGCCATGACCAGATTCTATTGTTTTTAAATCCCTGTGGCTAAAAATTGTGACACATTTTGGTTTGGCCGCCCCTCCCGACTGGCTGTGTAGCCATTCGTGTTTGCTTTTCTGCCTGCTGCCCACGCCTGTCGTCAGCCGCCTGTCGTCAGCCGCTTTTCTGTTGAGTCGTGTATCCTTTTTCATTGATTCGTAGGAGGCGCTCGTTTATGTGGATGTCCATTCTTTGTTGTTTGTGTATTTTCCAGATTTTTCTTCTGGCCTGTAGCTAGCCCTTCATCCTTGTTTTTGGTGGTTTATTATCCGAAAGATGTGAGAAAGTTTGATGTGATCACAACTGCCTTTTACCTCGTGGCTTCTGGGCCTGGGCCCGTTTCTCTGCCCCCGGATCGTAAACATGTCTTCCTCTGTTTTCTCCCGGGATCGTTCCCGTTTTGTGTTCTGCGTTCGGACGTCCTGTCTGATTTCTGAGGGCCTGTGTGGTGTGAGGTGGGGACCTGAGCTGTCCTGGTGTCTCCCGCACCGGTAGGTAGGTGTTCAGCAAGTGGTCCCTGGCCGTTTGAAATGTCTCTCTTTCATGTGCCGAGTCCACAGATGCTTGGCTGTTGGTTCTGGAACCTTCTGTTCTCCCTTGACCTGTGGGTGTCTTTCTGTGGCACCACGCCAGGATTTTTAATCTGTGTAGCGTCAGAGTGTAATTTCAGATTGTGCAATCCCCCCCATTGTTCTTTAAAAAAAAAAAAAACTTGTGTTGACTCCTCTTGTACATTTACTCTTCTGTGATAAACTTCAGAGTCGGCCTATCGGGTTCCATCCTTTGATCTTTTGATCTGGGGACGGTAAATGGTGACATTCAACAGGTGTCGGAGGGCTGGACGTTAGAAGTGCTCTCCAACAAGCGAGCGGGTCCCTGGCCGTGGACACAGATTCATCTGCGGCCTCGACGGGGCGGATCTTCCCGTGTGGGGTTTCTGGCGGCGCCTGGAGGGGATCGGAGGTGACGTTTGCACTGGGCTTCCACCCGAGTGGCTCCTGCCGCCTCTGCTCAGGAAACAAGCACTAATGTAATGAATTCCAGTGTTACCCAAAGGCACATATAATTACTGTGTAAATTACTGCCCCCTCCTCTAGTTCATTCCAGAGCAAAATGTGAGCCACTTTAATTTCTTCCCCGGGCTGCACCCCTCCATGAGCCTAGACGGGAGGTGGTGGCTGCCTAGCAGAACTCTCAGGAAGTTGCTCAGTGGGGCATTGAAAACCACCTGAGCCAGTGGCCTGGCCGGAGAGCGTCAGCCCAGCTGCCTGGGGGCCCACAGACCCTGGCTGGGCTCGCCCTGGAAGGAGCCAGGTGATGGGAACGCGGGGACGTGTCCTCCCTGCCAGGCCGTCTCTGCAGACTTTCCCCAGCGTGAACCTGGTTCCCCAAAGGAGACCCAGTGGGGGGATTGGGCGTGGGGGCGCTATCCTGGCCTCCCCGATTCCTTCTTTCAGGCCCAGGGCGCAGAGATGGTGCTCATACCAGCTTGTCCCCTGCCTCCTGGACGGGTCACAGGCCCATCACTGGCAAGCCGGCCACGCTCACTGTCCCGCACCAGGCCCCAGGCTCAGAGCCTTCCCAGTCAGCTTCTGGTGCTCGCCGTGGGAGACATCAGGGTGGATATCAGCTTCTGCTTGGACTCCTTGCTTTCTAGAACCTTCCCCTGCCCATTTATCTAACACTCTGGCCAGATCCATTTTCCTGAAACAAATTTGTTTCCTTCCATTTCTCAGAAAATGATGCTAGTTTCTCAGCGTCCAGAATTGGAACTTTTTTGCTCACCATTGTGTTGCTCCAGCCAGATCTATCTTGGAGTCTGGAACCTTCCGTAGGACAACCAGCTTGAGAGGGTCTTGGGGACAGAGGCTTTGTCCTTGTCCTTCCACCTCTGGCATGGTGTCTGCTGTGGAGTAGACACTCAGTAGCCGTCTCAAGAATTGCTGAGTCCTCCTCTTTCCGGGGGGCAAGGCCTTCCCATCCTTCCTTCCTCTGGCCCCTAAATCTCCTGTGTCCTGAGCTCCTGCCCGCATCCTGAAATCCAGTCCAGCTGTTTCCCGGTCGTAGAGCCCCTGTCTTAATGCTCGGGGCCAAGAGTGGTCCCCTGTCCCCAGGAAGAGCCTGCGTTCCTGAGCAGGGACTCGGAGAAGGCCCGCTCCAAGGAAACCCAGCGCGTCCCAGACGTACTGGACTGGAAAGTCGCCTCCACAGCCCGGGTCCTCCGTGATGTCACGGTGGGGCTGGTGTCCCTTGCTCGTCCTTTTCTCAGGTTTCAAAAAACTTTGTATGGATATTTTCAGTCTCGTGCACAAGAGTAGAAATAATGGGACAACAAATTTTCATACCATAAAAAAGGTTTTGGTGCTTTGAGTTAATAGCCACAGAGTGGGTGTCTGAATGAGGGGTATTTTTTAAAAGATTTTATTTATTTATTTGTAGACAGAGGAGAAGGGAGGGAGAAAGAGGGGGAGAGAAACATCGATGTGTGGTTGCCTCCCATGCGCCCCCCACTGAGCACCTGGCCTGAAACCCAGTCTTGTGCCCTGACTGGGAATTGAACCAGCAACCCTTGGTTCACAGGCCGGCACCCAATCCACTGAGCCACACCAGCCAGGGCTGAATGAGGACTATTTTGAATGCCCTTTCAGGAATTTAAGTCCTGAGAGAGCATTGCCCCTTCAACAGCACCCCCCAGTGTCTGATGTTTGTTACCTCCAAGTTGTCACTGCCCAGGTCTCCTTGTGAGTTTGCTCAGCGCCCGTTGACTCTGGGGGGCCTGCGCTGTATTGTGGGCGAGCAGGCAGTGCCAGCGCCTGCCCCTGGACGCTGTGGGCACCCCTGCCCCTGCCCTCTTCTTCAAGACGTTTGTCGTGCCTGCTGAGGCCACTGCAACCCTCATTCTTACCTGACTCTGTGCTGGAGCTCTCAGCTTGGGCAGGACCCGGGGACTGTTGACCGCTGTTGGGGTGTCGGGGGGCGGGGTGCAGTGTGCCCTGGCCTTCACAGTGTCACCTGTGTTTGCATGGAGTTCTCCTCCCCCACGGGCCGGGCAGAAGGTCAGCTCACGAAGGCTGAGGTGCCAGCTCTCTAGCCCTGCTAGGGAGCAGCCCCTGTACAGGGGACCTGTTTGTGCACCGTCTGCCCAGAGAGGAGCATGGTCCTGGGTCATCTGGTGCCCCAGGCTGTGGCCACAGTCCTTCCTCCCCCCGCAGAGCTGGTGGAACCTGGACTGGCCGTGGCTGGACTCGATCCCTGGTCAGGGCGTGCACAGCAAGCAGCTGACTGATGCCTCTCTTCTTTCTTTTTCCTTCCTTCCTTCCTTCCCTTCTTTCTCCTTCCTCCCTCCCTCCCTTCCCCCTTCTTCCTTCCTTCCTTCCTTCCTTCCTTCCTTCCTTCCTTCCTTCCTCCCCTCCTTCCCTCCTTCCCTTCCTCCCTTCCTCCCTTCCTCTCTCCCTTCCTTCCTTCCTTCCTTCCTTGCCTTCTCACCCTCCCCTCACCCCCCTTTCTTTTCTCTCCAAAATCAGTAAACATATCCTCGGGTGAGGACTGAAAGAAAGTGGGCCTAATGTCTGTGAACAGAGCAGCCCCGAAGCACGTCACCGGCCGCCCTGGCCCCCGACCTGCTGGCGGATACAGGGCACCGTGTCCGCAGGGAGACTCAGAGACGGGGCGGGCCGGGTGGCCTCCGCCTGTGTCCCCCAGGCCAGTGCACGGTGGAGCCGGTGGGCCGTCGGCGGAGGGTCCGTGTGTTTGCAGTCAGTGCTCGCGCCGTGGTCAGGAGGCCCTGGCGCAGCCAGCGGCGGGACGTGCAGGAGGCCGCCGCTCGAGGCGAGGCAGCAGCACAGAGAGCAGTGCCCTCCCTTGGGCTCCCCCTTCTAGTTTTTAAAAAATGTTTCCTCTGTTCGAAAGATGTTCTCCTCTCCAGGAAAGTGCAGTTAAGTAATAACCTTTCCTGCTGATGGATCCCAGACGCGCACGGTCCCACGCAGAGCCGGTCGGAGTCCTGTCGCGGGGTTTCCGTGAGGCCCTCACCCCGCAGTTTCCACGGGCTCTCGGCACTGAAGGTGCCACCAGGAGCCGGCACGCCTCGCGGTCCCTCGGGCTGCGGGCCCAGGTGGGAGGAGCTGATGTGGAGGGCCAAGAGGGTCCGCTCCGGGACTCAGGCAGGGCTGGCCCCGGGAGGCCCGGCCTGTGAGGGTTCAAACAGGCCCGCTCAGAGCTGCCCACAGGGCAGCACCCCTCCCGCTGGCCCCGCCTCCCTGCCTGGGCCAGCTCCTGCCGCTTCCTCTCCGCGGACCAGGGCCTTCCTGGAGCTGCACTGTGTCGGGATGGAATGTGGCTGGGGTGGGGGACCCCTGTTCCTAAGGGATCGCGTTAGGGAACCCCGACCTGGGTGGAGTTTTCCAGGGTCTCTGGGCAGGTGATCTCTAGTCAGACTTGAACCATCAAGGGGCTTAAGGTCTCTTCCGAGGGCTGGGATCGCAGGATGTGGTGTTTTCGGTGGGGAAGCGGTGAGGTCCTCGAGGGACGGCCACACATTGGCACAGTGCCGCTCCCGCTGTTTGCAGGTGAAGAGGGCAGGCAGGCCTCGGCCCGTTCTTGCCCGCCTGTAGACCCTGAGGCCGGCTTGGTCACCAGTGGGCACTCAGAAGCCCACCCCACGCGGCGCACGTGGAATGGTGTGTGCTTCCCTCCGGCGGCCACGCCCAGCGCCGTCTTCTGAGTGGAGTTACTGTCTCGGGCGCCCCGCTCGAGGCCTCGCTGCCTGACCGCCCCCCCCACGCCCCCGCCTCCCCTGTCTCTGTGAACAGCTGAGGGGCAGCCAGAGGAATCCCAGCGGCGGGCCTGGGGCCGCCCGCCCAGCCCCCCGGCCCGGAATCCCTGGGCCCCTCCACCTGTTGTGGCTTGGCTCGAGTTTCTGGCTCCACTCAGCTTTGTGGCTGCGAGTTAACCCCCCTGGCCCTCAGCTTCCTCACCTGTCGGGGTGCCATCACAGTGCCCCCCCAGAGACGCGCCCGAGGATGAGACGGCCAAGGCTGGGAAGTGCCTAGTGCGGCCACCCATGAGTGCTCGATAATTGTTAGCTATTAGGAGTATTATGGCAATCCTAATTGTTGTTCTCCGGGAGGGGGCCCCTGGGGCTCCGGAAGCAGGCTCGGCTCGGCCGAAGAGCATCCCGGTGGAGACCATCTTAGCTCAGCCCCGTGCGCCCGAGTCCAGGTGCCAGGTGAAGGTGCGTTAACTGTCTGATTGCCGCGTGGAGCCGCACGGCTCCAGGACCGAACCAACCGGCTTCTTGCCTGGGGGAGGCCAGGGAGGGGGCTCCCTCGCCCTGAGACTGGGGGAGCCGGCGCAGGTGGCCAAGGGCACTTCTCCTTGGCGTTTCTGCTTCGCTCCTGCACCCTCGGGCCGTCCATCTTTCTGTTGGTGTTGCCTGCACATCCCCTCCGTGGAGGGCGTTGTTAGGGAGTCTGCCTCCTCCCGTCCCTGCTGCCTTGCTCCTGACAGTCTGCTAACGAGCCAGCCTGGACGGCTCACAGGGCCAGGCCTCCTCTCTCCAGTCCCCCCAAATCCCGCCCTTCCCCTCCCCCCCGGTCAGCTTCTGCCCTGGAGGCAGGGGAGGGAGCCCGGGCATCCCTTGGCTGGTCAGTACCTGTCCCCTCCACAGCCGACCGACCGGGCTCTGTGCCCAGCAGGTTCTCAGAGGGAGAGCTGCTGCTCGCCAGGCCAGGTCCCAGGCCGTGGCTGTAACGTGGGGGGTGCAGCCCGCCGCCCCCTTTTCTGTGTGCAGGTTGCGGTCTGAGCTCCTGGACCTCCCCCTGCACCTGCCCTCTGGCCAGGAGCCCGGTGGGACCTGCCTGCTCTGGCTGGACAGCCACCAGCTTTCCTGCTTCCTGTTGTCGCCTCTGGTGCAGGGGTAACTTAAGCCTCCAGCAGGTGTGCCCACGTGCTCCTGTGCGCCAGGCTCGGGACGAGGCCCCTGGGAACAGGAGGAGCGCGGGCAGGCGGGGCCCGTCCGGGACAGCACGCGCTGCCCCTCAGCCGGGGCAGCCGGGACCAGCAGCCGGGACCAGCTCTGACCACCCTGGGAACCACCCTGAGCGTTGGGTCTGGAGGGTCGGTCCGGTGGAGGCTCAGGGAGGGGGGGACGCGGGTTTGCAGAGTGAGCTCGTGAAAGGCAGGCCCTTGCTCTGGAGGAGGCCTGTAGGTCATAGGAGACACGCAGCTCCACGCTTCGACCCCTGGGCACCCACGTGGTCCTCGTGAGGGGCGTCCCCAGGGAGAGGGGAGTCTCGCTTCCTAGGTTGCTGTGTGGCTTTAGCGCTGGGTATGTCTACGCCCCCGTCCTACAGATAGCGACCCTAAATCTGAGGAGGACCTGGACCTCACCCAGTGACGCGCCTAGTGGTTATGCCTCCTGCTCACGTGGCGGGGCGGGGGGCCGGGGTGCTCCTGACATGAGCCCAGGGGGCCCGTTGACCTGCCAGCCTGGCCTGGCTCCCCCTCCGAGACATGGGGTGGCCGTGTGCGTCTCTTCCTCCTGAGTGCAGAGGGGTGGTCCTGGACAGGAAACGTGGTCAGGTGGTGGGAGGCCACAGTCTGGAGGGGCCCAGACAGCCCGTGGGCCGTGCCTCCTCCCGGGCGTGCGGGAGGAGTGTTCCGCCCTCCTGCGCAGGGACCGGTTGCCACGCTAGGCAAAACGAACGCCTTTTAAATAGTGCAGAAAGAGTCTGATCGCTGAGCCCCTGGCGCCCCAGTCTCCTGGTCTGCAAAGTGGGGTGACAGCTGTCCCACCTCCTTGAGGACTGAGTGACATCAGGTACAAGGGGCAGAAAGGGTGCTCCAGGCCCTGGCCAGGTAACTCAGTTGGTTGGAGCGTCATCCCAGTACACCAAGGTTGCGGGTTCAATCCCTGGTGAGGGCACTTATAAGAATCAACCAATGAATGCGCGTGAATAAGCGGTACAGCAAATTGATGTTTTCTCTTCCTCTCTCAAATTAATAAATTAAAAAAAAATAAAAGGGTTTTCCTGGGTGGAGACCGGGACGCATCACCAGGGGCCTGTCTGGGTTTCTCTGTGGCGAATTCTGTTTCCTCTCCACGACCTGTTTGCAGGGTCTCCAGCACGGTGGGAGGCCTCCCCTAGGGCCCCGCAGGCCCTGAATTACGGGGGTCTCCTCATTCTTATGATCATCTGACCCGACACTTTCCCTGGGTCCCAGGTGCTGCACTTTACAGGCGGCCCCCAAACCCGCATGGGTGCTCTGACCCGAGAAGCGTCGGCTCCTGGAAGAACGCCAGCGCCGAGAGGGGGCAGGGGGCAGGGGGCTGCAGGCACACCACGGCCAGGACGTTGGAGTTTTATCTGATGGGTTCGGTCCGTCCACGTTGCCGGGCAGGCTCGTCCTGAGGCCGGGGTCTTGTGTCGGCTTGCGGATAGCTGCTTGTTTTTCAGGAACAGGAGGTAATTTGCAAGCAGAGCCTCCCGGTTTTGCCCATAAAAAGCAGATTTTGCAGCATGATGGTGAATTTGGCACGTCCTCATTATTATGATTTTTGTGCAGCACTTAAAGAAAATAAAAGCTGGTACAAAGGTATGTTTGTTTCTGAAATGTGTTTCCTTCCCCAGATGTTCTTTTCTGCCAGTTCCAAACGCGCCGTGAGCTCCGCTCTCCGGTTTCCTCTGCAGGCAGAACAATGAGGTCTCTGTGCGCACGCGGGAGACGCCAGTGGGCCGGGGGAGGGCGCGTCCCGCCCCCGCGGTGGAAACCACCGGTCTCTGCCAGCCGGGAAGAGGGCCCGAGGGCGGCTGGGGTTTGGCGGTCTGCGGGGCCGTGGTGGGAACATGCAGGGTGGTGGCTGGGGGGCCCCCCGCAGCCTGCACCTTTGTTCGGGGTCCTTGCGTTTGCCGCGTGGCCTCGAGCTAACTGTTGGCGTCTGGGTGGCGTGCGCGGACCCTGGGGCCTGGTACTGGACCTGGCCCCTTTCCCCTTCTTCTCGTCTCGCTGGCATCTGACACTGGTCCCTGCCCAAAGGGCAGGTCTCCAGGACACGCCAGGTGGGACTGAGCGGGTGTCCCCAGAGTCCGGCGGGGCCTCGGGCCCCCCTGGCTGCTCGGTCTGGCGCTGCTTTCTTGAGACCAAGTGTGTGTGTGTGTGTCCTTGGGAGAGCTGTGAAGCACACACAGGAACACACAGATGGGCACGCACAGGACCCTCAGAAGTGCCAGCCTAGCAGGCGTCCCAGGATGGCTGGCAGACCCCCTTCCACTCGGGGCGGCGTGGTCCCCTGCTCTGTGCTGGGACCGTTCTCTGCGGAGTCACTTTGTCTGGGGCGTGCATTTAATGGAATCCTTATTTTCTAATTGATGCGTCCTGCCTTAGAGCACCTGAGGCACAAACATCTGGGCCTAATGGATAAGAAGGGAGAATGTTTATCGCACATTGACAGGGGACCGGGCAGGTTCTGAGGGAGGGTCACCGATCGGCTCTGGGGGCGGGTGCCCCCACTGCCCCATTATATAGACGAGGAGACTGAGGCTGGGAGAGCCCGAGGAGCTTGCTCAGGGTCAGGGGGCACTGACCGGGCAGGCCGAGGCCCCAGTGCCTGCCTCTGCATCGCTGTGTGGATTGCACAGCGTTGTCCTTCCTCTCGGAAGGACACTGGCCGATGAGTCCCCTGTGCATTTAAAGTGCATTTAAAGAAGCTGCCGCTGGGCTCAGACCTCAGCCCCCTCATTGGACAAAAGTGGAAACGGAGGCCTGAGGGGGCGGTGCCATCAGGTCCCACCCCCTTGGTTGGCCCGCCTCCTGTAGGACCCTAAGGCCTGGTTCGTGGGAGCCTCGGGGTTCTGGGTGAAAGCGCCTGACTTGCTTTCCACCGGGATGGACCGGCAGAGTCAGCCCCGCCCCTGCACCCCCTCACGGGGCCCCAAGTCCCTCTGGATCCCGGGACCGCTTCTCTCAGGCTTTGCCATGGCCTCGGGCCACTTCCGGGAGCCTGGCAGGCTGGGAGCCATTGAACCGAAATGGTATGTAATCAGAATGCTATATTTTGTCGAAAATAAGAATGTTAGTAGCAGGCTGGTTTCTGGCAAGTCCAACTGGGACTCTGAAATACATATTTTTCCCTGCTCTGCCCTAAACCTTCTAATTAGAGAAAACGCACATTTGCAGACATAAATCAAATGTCATACTCCCTAAAAGCTCGTCCTAGGTGTCCCTGAGTGGGGAACATTCCATGGTCGCTAAGTGAGGGCTTGCAGAGTGAGTGTGTGCACACGCACGTGTGCGTGTGTGCGCGGGAGAGACAGGTGCCCTTTGGTGACCCCTGGCGGCGTTTCCTTCCCGCTCAGGCCCCTGGGCCTCGGCTTCCGTGCCCCTCCTCCCTGTCAGCACCTGCCCGGCCCCCGTGCTGAAATACATACATCTGCCCAATTAAAACGCACTCACAGAGGAAATGGCTTTCAGGGGGAAGCACTTTCCCTCACAGGAAGGTCTCCGCTGAGCAGTGTTCCGTGACCGGCCGACTCCCCCCGTTCGGGGGCTGGAGTTTGGCGAAGGGGGTGTTGCTCTGGTAACTGCCCTGGCGTGGACCCGGTGCCCCCGCCCTCCCCCCCACCCCCCGGGTCCCACCGGGCGCCAGACGGCACTGCACACTGGCCCTGGGGCCCCGGGCCCTTCAGTTCTGTGCCCCGTGGGGGGCGGCTGCTTCCTCATCCGTGGGGACCCATGTCCTGGAGACAGTCACATGCGGCTTCCCTGGGACCAGAGGGACAGGCCCCTTCCTCAAGGCTGATGTCTACCGGCTGGGGGCCGGAAGGTGGACACGTGGTGTGGGGAGAGGGGACCCCAGCTGGGGGGTGGCCCCGGACAGCCCCCAGCCTGTCTGGGAGAAGGAGGGGCAGCCCCTGGGGACCCAGCCGGTGGTCCCCGGGGGTCTTCGCCTGGGGTCTGCTGTCGGGCCCTGTTCCACTTGACGTGTGTGTTTCCCACCTCGAGGGGCCTCCAGGCTGCGTGTGTTTCAAACGTGTCCTCTGGGGCAAAACTGAAAAGTGGTTTGTTGTCAGACGCCTTTGGGAAACCCTGGGGGTCGGGAAGCGAACTGGGCTTCCTCGCTGCGGCCCCGCAGAGCCTGGAAAGTGGCCGTTACGCCCCGGGCCCTGTGGCCCTCTATCCAGGCATGCGCCCCTTGCCAGTCGGGAAGGGGGTGGGCGTGACCGGTGAGTGAGCTGGGTTGTGCCTTCTCGGTGCGTCTGGCTTTGGTGTGGCTTCTTCACAGTTACCACCTGCGGGAGGGGGCCGGTGTACTCCCCGGGCCCCCCGGGAAGGGATTTGGTGCGATTTGTCTGCTTTCACGTGGTTGCTTTTGGGATTTTTCCCCCTCAAACAGTCTTGGAGTCTGGAGTCTGTAGGGTGGCATGTGGCATCGTGAGAGGTCGGGGAGGAAGAGTCCCGTTAGGGTGGGGGCCGCTCACCCGCCCGCCCTGCGCATCCCGTGCGTGCTGCGTGGCCTCGGCGAGCCGCCCGTCAGAGCTGCGGAATCTCCATCTGCCCCCGAACCAGCCTTCCCCCGCGGGGCGTGAGGGGCTCGGAGCAGCCGCAGGTGGTCGGCGCTCAGCAGGCCTCAGGGAGACGCCGGCTTCTTCTGCTGCCCACCCCCATGGGGCCTGCTGTCCTGTGTGGGTGCCGGGCTGGGGGCCGAGACCTGCAAGGTGGGGGACTCGACCGTCTGAGGGTCATCCCCGGGACTGGGGGTGACCCTCCGTTGGGTGGGAATCGGTCACTCCACACTGTCACTCCTGGAAGCGGCCCAGGTCGCTGGGGCCAGGGTTGGGACCTTCCGAGTGATTGTTGGGGGCAGTGGCCGCCGTGGCTCACACTCGGGGGTCCCTCTGGCAGGCACCCAGCGGGCCCGCGTCAGGTCCTGGGCCTTTGCTTGCTTCCCAGCCCTTTCCAGAGCCGCCGCCCCAGGCTTTCCCTGGAGCAGGGGTCCGGGCCTGTCCCCGGCAGGGCGGATGTCCTGCCGCCTGTGCCGCCGGGAAGGGACCGGGAGGCGATGTCCTGTTCCTCTGTGCTCTGAGGTGTAGGAAACAAGCCACCTCCTTTTCTTTTCATCTCTGCACTGATTTCTTCTTTCCTGCCCCACCCCTCCGACCCGACCCTGGCGGCTTCCTGCCCGCCTGCTTCCCTGACCTTTGCAATGTGGTCCCTGCTCGGGAAACCTGCCTGGGCCTCAGCGTTAATTGCCACCTTCCCACAGGGCTGTGTGTGCCCATGTGAGTGTGCGAGTGCGTGTGAGCCTGTGTGTGCGTGTCAGGATTAGAGGGACCAGGATGGGGGGCGGGGGGACCGCAGGAACGGGGTGACTGAGCCCGGAGGAAGAGGGCGAGCTCTGAGCCGCCTCGGGAGCCGGGCCTGCCCGAGGGTCCTGGGGCAGGTGTGTGGATGGAGCAGAGTGGGCGTAGTGGGGCGGGCACCAGGCCCCGGCAGCTGCGAGGCGAGCGTGGGGAGCAGGGCGCCGACTGGGTGCCGCGCTGGGACTGGGGAGCTGGGGGCGAGAGGCGGTTTTGTTCTGTAGCCGGTGACCCTCACGGACCCCGGGGAGCAGCCTGATGCGGGCCCCCGCTCACCGGGTCAGCCCAGGTGGAGAGTCAAACTTCCGGTGTTCTGGAAGGTTCCTCCCGCTGCTCCCCAGCCTTCCCCGGCCACCCCGCCCCAGGAGGTGCCAGTCCAGTTGTGTGTGTTCGGAGCGCCCCCACCCTTGGGGTGGCAGCCAAAGCTCCTTGGAACCCGAGCAGCCTAGCTTCATCCTCGGCCGTGCTTGGGGACGGGTCACAGTCCTGCCCGGGCTACCCGGGCCTCGATGTGAAGCAAACGATGGCATTTATTCATTATTCTCACGTAAATGTCAGCAGCTCACAGATCCCTCGCTCGGTCATTATTACCACAACACCGGGAATGGGGAGGCGGGGGAAGGGCCCCTCACCAGGAACCCTCGGGGGACCCTGCTGTGCTTGGGGCCCTGTGGGTGGCGGTGGCCTCGGCCTTCCCGCCCTGAGGCGGCGGGCCGTGGGCCTTGCCTGCAGAGGGAACCACGGAACATTCAGGGGAGGTGGGCGAGCTGGTGGGCTCACAGAGGCCCCGGGCTTTCCCTGGGCCGGGTGTGGTGACCGTGGAGGGTTTCGTGGGTGTGGGGACCACAAACAGCTTGGACTTGGGGAGATTGGGGTCTGGTGGAGACTTGGCGGGGTCCATGTAGGGGAGCCTGGGGGGCTGAGGTCACGTTGGGGAGACCGGGAGAAGAATTCAGGGGTGTTCCCTGGCTCAGCCCTGAGGCGTGCACGGCTGGGTGAGGGAGTTTTCGGGGGGCTATGACAGCCGAGCGGAGGTGGAGGCGTTTGGAGACGTCATCGAGGATCCCGCCGGGCTCGGCCCCTTCCGGCCTGCACGTGGCGGGCTGAGCTCTCTGTCAAAGGCGGGACATCTCTTCAGTTAAAGGAGACCCAGGGTTTTACTGTCGTAAATGTCGAGCCTCCCCTTTTGAGTGTGTGGAAAACGGCGCGGTTGTGGCCCCGTCTGAGCTGGGGCACAGCCCGAGGCTCGCGTGGCATTCTGTCCCTGGAATCGTGTGGTTGTCCTGGTGTCACGAGGGGTCAGGTGGCTGTCCCCGCCCCGGAGAGAGCAGCCCAGGGGCGGAGGGCCTCCGAGAGCCGCGGGACAGGAGCGTGGGGTCCCTGGCTCCAAGGAGCTGCTCACGCAAGAGCGGGTGCAGGTGTGCGATCCTTCTCCCACCTTCACTGAGCAGGTTCCACGAGGGGCCCGGGCGGGATTTTCTGAGGATGTCGTGATGACGTGTCCAGCCCTTTTAAGGTCTGGGAGCTTTGTTCCGGCATGGCCCGTGTTTCGCACTCGGAGCGGAGGGACCGGGGCTCTCGGTGAGCCGGGCCCCCACTTCACATGCACTTGGGGGGCCGCCCAGATTTCTGCGCGGTCCCTTCCACTTTAGCCAGATCACTGCCTTTTCACGCCCTTCCTCTCGGAGGGGAAATGGGGCTTCCCTGCCTCGGGACGTGATGGGGGGAGGAGTGGCTTCCAAGTCACCGTAAGCAGGTCCCCACGCCAGCCTAAGTATCTTTTGAGGTTTCATGTTTTACCATAAGACTCCTGGGAATTTTTCAGTCTCTCCCCTTGATAGTCATGCTAATTTTTAAGAAATGATGATTCGAACTTTATTTAAAGTACCCAGAATTGTATGTAAGTAATAATGTGCAAGAGTGGATGTAAAAAAATAATAAAATTTTTACAGAGACACTAAAGAAGATGTAAATCAATGTTCACGGGTAGGATGACGGTGTCCCTGAGGGTCACTGTCCCCCAGACTGATCTGTAGATTCCATACATTCCCAGCGCTTTCACAATGAAGCATCCTTGTGTATCTCTCTGGGCCCTCCCCCCACCCCCGGCTAAGCTTTGACATTGTTGCTTTTCTACGTTGTCAAAATGTTCAATGTCCTAAAAACCGCAACAGTGGTTTTGCAGAATTTGGGTAGCTGGGTGTAGAACGCGTGAGGGGGTGTGGGGAGCCTAGGACGGCCTGCAGGAGCAGTCAGGGGGGGCCGGCCGGGCAGGCGGCGGGTGGGTTACAAAGCCCTGGCACTCGGGCCGAGGTGCTGGTGCGAGGCTGGACAGGTAGCCCACAGGCAGAGGGTGCCCCTGGGGGTGGGGGTACGAGGCAGTGCGAAGGGTGGGTCGGGGCAATAGCCAGTCTGAGAAACCCAAGCTGGAAGGCACTCAGGGCTGCTGGGCGTCAGGGAGGTTGTTTATGAGCGCTGCGAGTGGAATTCATTAACTCGAGTGCGTAGATGCATCTTGGTGTCAGGCCAGGGCATGCTCAGCATTTGCTAAGTCTTGTTCATCTTTCAAGTCTCCAGTCTCCCCTCTTCCAAGGAAGCCAGCCAGGGCCACCCATAGCCAGCCCTTCTTCCTCCCAGAAGACTGCCAGGTCCACCTGACAGCTCGTCCGCCCCCAGGAGCCAGGCACCGCCTGTCCACGCCACCCACCCGCCTTTTCTTGCTTGAGCGGTTAACTGCGTGTGCGCACATGTGTGTGCCTGAGTGCCACGTGTGTCCTGGCCGGCGAAACTCCAGGCTCCTTGAACGTGGCCCCACGCTGCCTGCCATTTCTTGGCCTTCCCCGTCGGGCTGGCACAGGACAAAGGACTGCTCCTGACTGATGAATCCACAGTTTGCGTCCAGGCCCAGGCCTGCTCCAGCGAGCAGCGTAATGCTCGGTGAATGTCAATAAGGCATGGACTTAAAATGCGGCTGGTCCGGGTGCAGCGGCCGAGGGTTGGGTTACCTTGAGCTGGGCTGTGTTTGGGGTGACCACGTGAGCACTGTGAGATGCAGGCTGTCGGAGTGGGAGCCCTGGCGTCTGGTAAGAATTCTATATATAAAAACTGGATATGCTTACATGGATTAAAATGGGATTGTTGGCACTGGGACTTTCAGACTCCTGATCCCACTGTGGTGGGGACGGGGAGTCGATCACGGGGCTTGGCCCCCGGGGCAGAAGGGGGAACATGGCCTTTCGCCGACACCCATTAGCCGAGGGTCTTGGCGAGGTGTGCCCACCCCACATCTACTCCCGCTCCCCTAACAGGGAGGTGCAGAGCGCCCACAGGGCTTTGGGGGGTGTCCTGAGGGTCATGCTGAGCAGGGGTGTGTAAATCCAGGGTCACAGACACTCATCTGGTGAAACGGACCGGGAAGCCAGGACGAAGGGAGAGTGTCGTGGGGAATTCCACGGGCTCAGGGCACAGTGGCGCTGTTACTTATTTATTTATTATTTTATTTTCCTTATCCTCACTGGAGGACGTGCTCACTGATTTTCAGAGAGAGGGGAAGGGAGAGAGGGAGGGAGAGAAATATTGACTGGTTGCCTCTCGTACACACTCTGACCAGGGACGGGACCCACGACCTGGATGTGTACTCTGACTGGGAATTGAACCTGTGACCTGTCTGTTGACGGGATGATGCTCCAGCCAACTGAGCCACACCAGCCAGGGCCAGCGGTGCTTTTAAAAAAATTATTGAGATGAAATTTGTGTAACGTAAATCAGCAGCTTAAAAAAATTTATTTTATTTAATTAATTTATTTTTTTAGAGAGGGAAAGCGAGGGAGAAAGAGGGAGGGCAACATCGATGTGCAAGAAGATACAGCAATCAGTTGACTTGTGCGCCCCCTACTGGGGACCTGCCCCTAAACCCAGGCATGTGCCCTGACTGGGAATCGAACCATCGACCCTTCGGTTCCCAGGCTGCCGCTCAATCCACTGAGCCACACCAGCCAGGGCTAAAATCAGCATTTTAAAGTGAACAACTCAGTGGCATTTAGTACACACACCTCCATCTAATTCCAGAGTGTTTCCATCACCCCAAAAGAAAACCCAGCATTCCTCATCGCCCCTCCCCCAGCCCCTGGCAACCACGAATGTACCATCTGTCTTTCTGGCTTGGCCTGTTTGGGACATTTCACGTGCACGGAATCAGTATGACACGTGTGTGACTTCCTCACAGAGCATCATGTTTTCAGGGTTCATCCGTGTCGTAGTGTGTCAGTGCCTCCTTCCTTTTTATGGCCGAGTAATATTCCACGAAGCGCGTTTGTGTAACCACTCATCCGGATGGGCATTTGGGCTGTTCCCGCCTCCTGGCGGTTGTGAACAGTGCTGCTGTGAGCACGTGTGTCTAAGTGTGAATTTCTGAGTCCCTGTGTTCGGCTCTGTCGGGATGGACTGAGGAGTGGACCTGCTGGGTCACGGGGCGGCTCGGGGGCGCCTCGGAGGAGGAGTGTGGGGCCACTTCCCCGGCCACCAGCACTGCCTTTTAAGAGGAGCTACGGCTTCCTGCGAATGAGGAAACTGAGGCTCAGAGTGCAGATGAAGCGTCTCGCCAAATCCCACAGCTGGCGGCCGGGCTGGGATTTGAACCCTGGCACCCGAGTCTGAGTCGATGTGCTCTGCAGCGGAGCTGGCCCAGGGCTGCATGAATGAAACATCTGATGGATTACAGCTACCGCCGCCACTGCCCGGCCGGGATTTACCGAGCGCCTACAGTGTGCCGTGACTGCATGGAGCTGTGGTGTGCGTTGTCCTGCGTGAGCCTCTCGGTCTGGGATGCGGAGGGGCCGTGATTACCCCGTTTCACAGACGGTCGTTGGGGTCCGAGAGGCCAGGGTCGGAGCCAGTCCTGCTGCGTGCCGTCACCCCGAGCGGGCCCCGGGGCTCACACGCGGTTGGGTCAGCCTGCCCTTGTGATCTGTGGCCCTGATACAGATGACCTCAGAGTGATCTGAAGGTTCGCCATTAAACGTGTGTTTGTCCAGAGACTCTACAACAAGGTCAGCGTTCCCTGACGCAGCCTCCTTTGCAAACTGTCCCCGTCTGGCACCGTCTCCTCCCCCCGGTCCCAGGGCACGTCAGGGTTCACAGTCTCCCCGAGGGTGTGTGTGTGTGTGTGTGTGTGTGTGTGTGTGTGTGTTTTAAGATTTTATTTATTTATCTTCAGAGGGGAAGGGAAGGAGAGAGGGAGAGAAATATCAATGTATGGTTGCTTCCTGTGCATTCCCTGCTGGGAACTGGCCTGCAACCCAGGCATGTGCCCTGACTGGGAATCGAACCGTGATCTCTTGGTTCACAGGCCCACGCTCAATCCACTAAGCTACACCAGCCAGGGCGGGTGTGTGTTTTGACTTGACACTTCCTGATGTTACTGCGTGATTTTCCCACCCCTTTGATGGGCACAACTCTCCACGGAGAACGGGCCAGTCACCCTGCTACTGGGGACACTTGGCTGGTTTTCTCTTATTACAAGTTAGGCCACAGCAAGCACTGTGACCGGGACCTTCTCCCCGCTCCGGGAGCTCCCGGGGATAATGTCCCCGGGGAGAGGGTTCACACGTTTTCACGGCCCTCAGCGCCCATTGACGCGGGGTTTTCGGGAAGGGCTGTCCTGGCACCTGCAGTCGCCAGGAGTCTGTTTTTCAGGCCGACCCCGCGTGGGTCCTGGAGCTCGGTGGTGGCCGGGCCGGTGGCTTGAGGTCCCAACCTCACGGGCGCTGTCCCCTCCACTCCCTGCTCACCTGGCCTTGTTCCTTCTCCCTGGTGGCCCCGAGTTCAGGCCACCAGCCGAGAGATCATCCCTGGTGGGGCGACCTTGGGCAGGGGAAGGCGCCTTTCCAAGAGCCACAGCCCCCTTACCCGGGGGGCATGCGGCTGTGACCTCCGACCTGCCGGGGGGTCTGTGAGAGGAGAGCGTCTTGGGCACCTGGGCTTGTCCCTGGGGAAGGAGCCCATGCCACCAGTGGCTGCCTGCCCGCCCTCCTGTGTGCTTCCCCTGAGGACATTCACCCTGGCTGTTCCCTCTGCCGGGGGCGCCTCCCTCACCCCTTCAAGTCTTTGTCCAGTTGTCACTCTCGTAATGTGACCACCATGACCGTCTTCCGTGAAACGCACTCCCAAACCCTCTGCCCTGCTCCGTTTTGTGTCCGGGTCCCAGCCTGGCCTGGCCTGGCCTGTCACACTCGCTGCTTGTCCGTGTCCCCCACCGGAGTACAGGACGTGCGTGCCCACGCGGAGTCTGTGCGGAGACTCTGCCGCCCCGTCCGGTCCCGGCCGGCCCACTGCCTTTCCCGCCCCGTTTCCCCATCTTCCTGCGCTGCTCTCTCCTCCCACTGGGCTCTGCTCCCACCTGGTTGCCCCGGCACCCCTCCCCTCCGTCCTTCCGGCCCCTCTTCACCTGTGGGGGGGGCTGCGTCTCCTGGAAGGGCTGGGGCTCCTCCCTGGCACGGGGCCACGTTAGCCAGGGTGGCCCAGGCCCGGAGGAGGGGCCTGGGAGAGAAGGTGCTGCGGGTGCCCGCTGGGGAAGGCGGGCAGCCACCCACGCGGAGGCCCCCTGCCGGGAGCTCCCCAGGGACGGGAGGGTGAAGGGACGCCTCTGAAAACTTAGGAAGGGGGTTTCTGACTGACTTCGAAGCAGGACCGGCCCCTCCTGGAGAGCGCCTGCCTGCCAAGGCCCATGCCTCCCTGGCCACCCCTCCCGTCTCAGCTTGGGAAAGCACAGGAAATTGAAAAACACCCCCACCGGCGGCCTTTGAAGGGTGCACCTGAACTGCCCAAAGTGTAAACTGCGGGGGGGGGGTGGTTGTGGGGGGAGGCGGGGCAATGTGGTCTTTCCAGTTCTGGGAGAAAGAACCGAGCAGAGAGCAGAGCGAGGGCTTTTTTGTGCCTGGGGCAGCTTCCGAGAGCTCCCTGCCTCCCCTCCCGGCTGGCACCTGTCGGCTTCTGGGACTCTGCTCTGGAGAGGGTTACTGGGTTTCTGGCCTGCAGCTGGGGCTGGCGGCTCGCCCCCCGGGGGCGCTGCCCTGGTCCGTTCCCCTCCCGTCTGGAAAGCAGCTGGCAGCCCCTTGTCTGTGGCCCGTCCACCTGTTGAGACTCACACCTGGGGCAGCTGTGGCAGCGCCTGCTCCCCGCTGAGATGCCGGGGATGCTGGTTTGGAGTAGAAGGAGGAGTAGGCGTCCCTCTCCCTGCCTGCTTTCGCAAGCGGCTCTGGGGGGCTGGGTCACCCTGGTAGGCAGATGTCACAGGACTGGCCTTGTGACAGCGCCCTCTGTGCGTGCCTGCGTGTGTCTGTCCTGGGGAGCGGATCGGCTTCTCAGAGGGCTCTGTGACTCCTGAACCGTAGTGTGGGGTTTCGGCTCGGCACCCTGGGCGCACCTCGGCACCCTGGCGTGAGCCGGGGGCCCTGCTGCCAGGCAGGGGAGTGCTCTGTTATCTGTGCACCTGCTCGGGGCAGGAGGGCTGGGGCTCGGGGACAGATGCGCTTTGGGGGCCGCCTACCCCTTGTGGGAGGTCAGGATGCCCGGCTGGGGTGCAGGGCAGCGGCCCGATGTCTGGCTTTTACAGCGCCCCTGCCTGCCACAAAGAATCTCAGAGCCGATGTGGCGGTGACAGAGGAAGTGGCGGAGCCCCACAGAGGGTCCTGTCCTTGAATCCTCATGTGTCCCCTCTTCCTGCAGGGGAGAGGCCAGGATTTGAGCCGGGAGCTCGCCCTGGCAGCCTGACCTCACCCCCAAGGGCACTGGCAGCTGTGGACCGGGTTTGAGCAGAGGGTGGCCTTCCAGAGCCGGAAATGGAGGCCACCGTCCCGGGAAGGTGGCCGAGTGTGGGCAGCGATCCGGGGGCCGGGAGGGAGTCCTGAGGCTCTGTGTGGCCTGGGCACCGTAGCCAGGGCTGTGCCCTTGGGTCCCCCTCCCTTGCATCGATCGGGCTGACGGAGGGGCTGTGACGTCTGTGCAGCTCCTGGAACAGTAGCGTGGCCTGGTTGTGGCGTCCTGGTGGGAGGCCGTGGGCCTGGCAGGATGGGTCAGTCGCCTGGCCTGGGTGGACGAGCGGTGGCCTTCAGTGGTGATTTCAGCCACAATGACACCGCTTGCTGCATTGACAGGGCCCCCGAACGGCGAGGCTCCGGGCTGCCCTGGCGCCTTGCTGGCAGCGCCTGAGGGAGCAGCAGGAAGGAGCAGAGGGCCTCGGGCGCGGGCCGGGTGGACGCCACGGGCCGGGTGCCCCCGCCCCGGCTGGCGGCCCTCACGGATTGCTTCTGTTCCCACAGCCTCGCCGCTGCTGCTCTTCGCCAACCGCCGGGATGTGCGGCTGGTGGACGCCGGGGGAGTCAAGCTGGAGTCCACCGTGGTGGCCAGCGGCCTGGAGGACGCGGCCGCGGTGGATTTCCAGTTCTCCAGGGGAGCCGTGTACTGGACGGACGTGAGCGAAGAGGCCATCAAGCAGACCTACCTGAACCGGTCGGGGGCCGCCGTGCAGAGCGTGGTGGTCTCCGGCCTGGTGTCGCCCGACGGCCTGGCCTGCGACTGGGTGGGCAAGAAGCTGTACTGGACGGACTCGGAGACCAATCGCATCGAGGTGGCCAACCTCAACGGCACGTCCCGGAAGGTCCTTTTCTGGCAGGACCTCGACCAGCCTCGGGCCATTGCCTTGGACCCCGCTCACGGGTAAACCCAGCTGCCTCTCCCCCGGGGAGGGGTCAGGGGTCAGGGGTCAGGGGTGGGGTCCTGGTTTCCCTCTTGAATTTATCTGAGCCCAAATTGCTTTTTCAGAGAAACCCTGCCACTCTTAGATGCGTTCACCTTTCAGAATTTGGTGTTGAGCACCATTCCCTGTAGGGGTCATGTAGTCATATTTCTTTTTGAAACTGACCACGTCTGAGGCAGCGGAAGTGCTTGGCGGTGGGTTTGATTCCTTAAGCACCGGATGTGCATGTGACGGCCCCGAGGAGTGTGGGCTCCCTCCCAGGTGGGATTTGCACCTCGTGCCCCTTTTATAGCTGCCTCCACTGTGCCAGGCAGAAAAAGCGGAACTCCTTGTCCAGAGTAGAGCTTGCTGGGGGCTCATTCCTCAGGTCTGTTCCAGAAGCCCTCTGCTCCCCTCTGCCTCCCTGTCTGAGCTCACCGAGGCCCAGGAAGGCACAGGGCCTGGCCAGGAGGTCCCGAAGGGGCTTGTGAATGGTGGGAAGGACAGGAACATGGGCAGAGTTGAAGGCTGGGGTGGAGAGATTGTGGGGACATGGCTTAACTTCACTGGCCAGGCTCATTCCAGACTTTTCTGAGTCTTCTGAGCTGCTTGCTCAGCCCTCCACCCCCTCCTCCCGAAGCCCGGGAATGACACGCTCTTACCTGGGCTGTGCCAGGCCAGGCAGCCTCTGGCCGACTGTCCTGTCTGTCCAGGTCCCTGCCGGTTCAGCCGTCAGAGACGGCTCTGGGACATGGAACAGAAACACAATAGCTGTTTCTTTGGCCTCTGGCCCTGTAGGAACACTTCGTTAGTTCCCTTAATGTTACCATACCCCCTGGAGGCGGGCCAGCCTTGGCCTTGGCAGCTGAGGACAGCGAGGGCGGACTGAGCATCTGTGGGACATGCCTGAGTCTTCTAAGTTAGCACAGCCCCAGAGGTGGGGCTGAGCCCAGCCCTGTCTTGCCTGGGGGCCCACGCTTGTGCCTGTTTGTGCTGCCTGTGGCCAGGCTGGCGGGGGGTGGAAGCTCAGGAACAGGCTGGGTGAGGGGCGCCCTGTGGCCCAGCCAGCCTCCTTACATCAGCGTGCTGACTTAGCAAGTGCCCTGGGCTGCTCCCGCTGTCTGTGGGGAGCTGGCTGGCTCGTGTGCCAGTGCGCACGAGTGTAGGTGTGCACGTTCGAGTGTGTCTTCTCCCATATGTGTGTGCACGTGAGGTGTGTGCACAGCCCGGAGGTGGCATTTGTGGTCCCAGTATCTGACTCACTGAGGTCAGTCCAGAAAACTGGTGTCCCACCACCAGAGGGCCACCGCAGCCTTTGCGTCCTGGGCTGGGGTCCGTCCCGGGCAGTGCCCTCCCTGTAGGCCCCTGTGGCCCCTGGCCCCCCTTCAAACGGGCTGAGCTGCCCAGGGCCTGGCTGACCTTCCTGATGGACTCTGTGCTGCTGGGAACGGTCTCCACCTTAGGCCTCGCTCACACCAGGGGTTGATGTTGGGACCCCTTCCAGGCGGTAGTGTCCGCTGTGGCTGCATCTCTCTGGCCAAGAGGGGACACCTGTCAGGGGCGGAGGAGGCTGAGGGGAGCAGCCTGGGGGCCCCATGATGCACTGGGGGCAGAAGAGTAAACAGACCGAGTGTCTGAGGGGAGCATGTGCCCAGAGGAGAGGGAAGCAGGGCTCCGGGATGGGGAGGTTGGGAGCTTGGGAAGGTCTCTTGTGACTTTGAGCAGAGACCTGAAGAGGGTGAGAGCCACTGGCAATGTGGGGGACAGTATTCTAGGTGGAGGGAGCAGCCAGTGCAAAGGCCCTGGGGCAGACGGGGCTGGGCCTCGTGGAGGCGCTGTGGGGGAGTGGGGGAGGAGAGAGGAGGTGGGCTACGTACACAGAGTGGGGGAGGGGCAGGCCAGGCTGTCTGTGCAGGAGTCGCCTGGTCTGACTCATGCTTACAGGGATCCCTCAGGCCACTGGGGTGAGAGGGGCCTTCGGGGTGGGAGCAAGTGCCCTGTCAGCGGCTGGGGTGCCGGCAGCAGAGGGCGGCGGCTGGGACCGGGGAGGGCAGCTAGCAGGGAGGTGGGAAGTGGCCCGATTTGGGTGCTATTTTGGAGGCAGAACCAACTGGGTTGGCTGGCACTTTGCATGTAGGTTGGAGAGAAAGACAGGAAGCAAGGATGACGTGGCACTGCTCCATGCCTCAGTGTCCCCACTTGTACGGAGGTGACCATGTCACATGTCATGCAGAGGACACCAAGAAGTTAGTGAGTTTAATAAATATCAGTTTTTGCTGCACTAAACATGCCTCCCCACCCCCCCGAAGTACAGTCTCCCCATCCATGAGAAGATTCTCTTTTTTCTTCCTTGTGGCCTTTTGCCCTTGTGGTTGGGAGCACTTGGCAGCTGCTTGGGAGGGGCTTGGTGCTGGTGGGGCACAGTCGTCACGCCGCTCTCCGGCTGGCTTTGCCTGCACCATCTCTGGGAGCCGGTCAGTCTCTGGCTTTTCTCATCAAATGTTTGAAATCCTTTCTGATCGTCCTCTGAATTCTCCCCCAGACCCCCCAAGATCACACCTCTGCCCCAGTGACATGTCTGATGAGTGAGGGGCGAAAAGAGCTGCCCCCCACCCCACACGGTGGTTGGTGGGGGAGGCTGAGCTGCCCGCTCTGTCCCCGTGGGCTCCATGGTGCCCAGGAGGGCGGACTGCAGGCCAGTCCGTGGAGGCCATGGGCAGCACCCCTGCCCTCGCCAAGTACTGCCCTGACGGGGGGTCTCTGAGTCCGGGGGGCAGGACCGCTGTCTGAGAGCGGGGACAGTGGGTTTTGTCCTCTGTCCTGGCCTCAAGCACAAGACTTCACGGAGCAGCCTTGCTTCCTCCGGCCCCGTTGGAGCCCCTGCCATCTCCACGTGCCCTCCTGGGACACTGCCCCCCGGATTCCTTCCTGAAATAAGGGGGTACGTGCCCCAGCCGCCGGCGGGTGGGAAGGTTCCCAGTTCAAACGTCCACCCCAGTGTGCACGTGACCAAGAGCCTGCCGCCGCCAGGGGGGCCCACGGACCCCCGGAGACGGGACTTGGTACAGTTTCAGGGAGGCAGAGTCCAAGGAGGCCCGGCCTGTGCGGGTCTCCAGTTAGAGCAGGGCTGAAACCCAACCCCCTCTTTAAAACGCAGGACGGCCCTTCCCTAAAATAACACAGCCACAACCGCAGCCTCTGTGCACGGCCCAGGCCACACTGCTCTCCTTTGGAAGTGGACTTTCCTCCGTGGAACGTGGCCCGGCCTGTGGCCGAGCGCAGGACTCTGCAGGGCCCATCCACGCCAGCCCGTCTCTGGCGACCGGGCAGCACGCTGATTCCCCATTTAAGGAAACCAGCTGCCTCTGCTCTGAAACTCAGGGGAAGGAATTTGAATTATGCTCCTCGCGGAGGTCCCGAGCCTTCGCGTTTGCTGGCCTCTCCCGCCGGCCGCAGCGGAGTGTACGGGGAGGCTGCGAGGGGGTCGCTCTGAAATTTACGCTCCGGACGCCTTCTCTGCAGCCGGGCAGCAGGGTCCTGTCCAGGCCGCGGGGAGAGCACGGCGGGGGTGGGGTTGGGGGGGGCCTTTGCCGAGCTGGCGGGCAGCACCTGCGCGCCTTGGGCTGCCAGGAACAGTGCACCCACACCCGGGCCCTGGCAGGGGGCTGAGTCACGTGATGGCCGGGATCTGGCCTTCACCAGAGAACTGGCCTGTGCCCCCAGAGCTGCCTCGGGCCTGGGATCCCGGGCAGGTCAGCCCTGCAGAGCCTCGGTCCTCTCGGCTGCCCGGCGGCTCTAGGCGTGCCCGCTTCCCTGGGTCCCTTGTGCTCTCACCAGACCCGAAGGTGACAGCGAGAGAGGCTCTTTGGAGAGGTGCTCTCTCCTGTCTGTCTCCAGCTGGATGCAGTTGGCCACCATGCAGGCAGGAGGGTACATTTTGTACGAAGTCCTTTCTTATTTTCAAGCTCGTCACAGGAAGCTGGTGATGGGTTCAGCTCAGAAATGACACCCCCTGGGAAGCTGGCATGACCCCACGGGTGGCGTGGCCCCTGGGGGACCCGCAGCTCCCGCTGTCCAGAGCTCCTGTGGGGGCAGGTGGCAGCTGTATGTGTAACATTTTCCCTCTCCTGCGGGACAGAGACCCGAAGGGCAAGGCTGGGCTCACTGTCCCGTGTCCCTGCGGACCACACTGGTCTGTGTCTGCCCCCCCCCCCCCCGATGGGAGGCCATCATTGGGGACGGCACAGCTGGCTCCTGGGCGCGCCTGCCTTCCCAGCGGGGGCTCTGTGCCGGCCCCCTCGGCCCGGCATGAACGAGCTGCCTGTCTCAGCAGCCGCCACTCAGGCGGAGGGTGATGGGGTTTATTGGTGGCCAGGATCCGTGCCCACCCCCGGAGGAGGGGACCGGGGGCGTTCCATGGACCATGAGTGAGAGAGGGGCTCCTGGAACCCGGCCCTGTCCCCCTTCCCTGTGGAGAAGCTCTTGGTGGACTCCCTGCCCAGAAAGTAGGACAGTCTCTGGGCGCCGGTGGCATTTGAATTGTCACTCGGGATGCCTGGTGTCACAGTATATTGTCTTTGTTCGCTTGGTGGGACGTGAAATGAGGAAGCCTTTGAGGGGGAAGTCTTCAAGGAGGTGGTGGTTTCACGTGGGTGCGTGCCTCTTGCAGGGAACTTTGAAAGGTGGGTGAGCAGGGCCAGGCCCTCCACAAGCCCACCCGGGAGCCCCTGCCGTGATGTTTCACTGCCCACCTCCCGTGGTGCTGGTTTCTTTTTTTTATAGGCTTCACTTTTTAAAAAGAATTATTTTTAGAGAGGGAAAGAGGGGGAGAAAGAGAGGGAGAGAAACAGCAATGTGTGGTTACCTCTCAAGCGCCCCCTACTGGGGGCCTGGCCCACAACCCAGGCATGTGCCCTGACTGGGAATTGAACTGGTGACCCTTTGGTTCGCAGACCGGCACTCAGTCCACTGAGCCATACCAGCCAGGGCAAGACTTCATTTTTCAAAGCAGTTTTAGGTTCGCAGCAAGATTGAGGGGAAGGTAGCCCTGCCTGGTGTGCTCAGTGGGTTGGGTGTCGTCCTGCAAAGCGAAAGGTCACCGGTTCGATCCCCAGTCAGGGTACATGCCTGGGTTGTGGGTTCAGTCCCTCTTGTTCTTCCTCCCTTCCCTGCTCTCTAAAAATAAATAAAACCTTTTAAATAAACGATAGAGGGGAAGTAGAGAGTGCCTGTACACCCATGCAGATTCTGTGGGGTTCGACGTAGGCATGATGACGTGTGCCTGCCACTGTGGTATCGGCAGGGTAGTTTCAGTGCCCCGAATGTCCTCTGTGCTCTGCCTACCTCCCCCCGCCCCCACCCCTGCAGCCCTTGGAGCCCCCGAGCTTTTTACCGTCTCCATGGTTTTACGTCTTCTAAGAATGTCATATGGTTGGAATCTCGCAGTATGTAGCCATTTCAGACTGGCTTCTTTCACTTAATACGCTTTTAGGGTTCTTCCATGACTTTTCGTCGCTTAATAGCTCGTTTCTTTTTTAGTGCTAAATCCTGTTCCAGCCCACGTGTCTTTAATTGTCTGTAATAGGTTCGTTTACAGCACCTTCATAGTCGTAAAAAATCAGATACTGTTCAAACGCCCACATGCAGTTACTTAAATAATTCATAGTAGCGATCGCCATTAAAAGAATAAGGAGGGTTTCTGTAAGTAAAAAGATAGGGTGCCTGGAATAGATTGCTAACTGAGAACAATTGGAAACAGTATATTTTGATTACCCACCTTTGTTAAGAATTAGTGCATTACTCACGGCTTAGGAAACCGATCAGAACCAGTAGTACCCCGGGCCCTAAACACTGGTTATCGGTGACGACTGTGATTTTGTGACAAATTCCCCATGTTCCCTGTTTGCATCCATGGAAACAACATAAAACCAAGGAGTAGATGATCGGCTTACTCGTCCTCCTCTGCTCCCCTCACTAGGTACATGTACTGGACAGACTGGGGGGAGACGCCCCGAATTGAGCGGGCGGGGATGGACGGCAGTGCCCGGAAGGTCATTGTGGACTCAGACATTTACTGGCCCAACGGGCTGACCATAGACCTGGAGGAGCAGAAGCTTTACTGGGCGGACGCCAAGCTCAGCTTCATCCACCGCGCCAACCTGGACGGCTCCTTCCGGTAAGTGGCCGCCCAGTTATGGGCCCCCACCGCCCCCACCGCGCCCCAGCTGCCACGGGGCCTCGGGCAGTCCTAGCTGGGTGCTGGCAAGTGTCCTCAGCTGCGGCCCAGCGTCTCGTGCCTGAATCTGGGGGCCGGAGGGAGTCGGGACTCTTCAGAGTGCGGGACGGTGATAATGGCGCTCACGCACCGTCTGGGGCGAGGTCTGGGGCGGCATCTACCATCGACCGCGTGAATATTTTTATAGAAAATGTAAAGTGCGCATTCGAAGTGAAATCGAGAAGACGATAAATAGCTTCACGTCCATGCTAAAGTTTTGCCGTTAGAAGAGGAGAAAACTCTTTCAGGTTTCAGACTTTTGGGTTTGCAGACAAGGTGCTGTGGACCAGAAGCCCAAGGGTCCGACTGGGTTTTTAACAGCTCCCCGCTCCCGCCGCATTCCCCCAGTGCACAAGCACCCCGAACGCAGGCACAGGGTCGGTCTTGGTGTTCACGGCACCCCCCAGTCTTGCCAGAGGGCCGTACACAGAGTTCGTGCTCAGTAAAATGGGTCAGATGATGAATGCATATAAAGGATTTTTTCCATCTTGAGCAGTTGTTTTTGGAGATTTCTGGTCAGCTTAGCTAATGGTCCTCCTCCTACTTCTTTATTATGCTTTACGTGCAACCAGACACTGTCTGCTGGCTCTGTGCCAGGACTCGGGGCTCCTCCCGGGAGCTGGCTGGGCTCCCGCCCCTGGCAGGGAGTGTGTGGGTGCCAGTGCCGAGGGCTGTGGTTGGTGACACGGCGTGGGGGGCGTTCGGTGGCTCCATCTCTGCAAACACAGACAGTTACCGACTCAGACGGACTTGAGGACATTGGCAGGTTTGCCACATTTTATCCAGCCTTGTGTATCAGTTATCTATCGCTGCATAACAAAAGAACCCCCGAACGTAGCAGCATAAAGCAGCATCCGTTGGGGGTCGGTCAGGAATTTGGAGTGGCTTAGCGGGGTGGTTCTGGCTCAGGCTGTGTCCTGAGGTCACGGTCAGGCAGCTGCTGTGGCTGTGGTCATCTGCAGGTTTGACTGATGCTGGGGTATCCACTTCCAGTGTCACCCTCATGGCTGCTGGCGGGAGGCCCTAGTTCCTCCCGGCCGCTGCTCACAGCTGAGCTGCGCACCCAGGCTAGCGCTCTCTCCCATGGTCCCTGCGAGTGCACGTTGGCCTGGGCCCTGGTTGGAGATTTAGAAAGTGTGACAGCCTGGGCCTGTGGTCCTCAGGTTGCTGAGTGACCCTGGCAGTTAAGAAAGGTGGGTTAGAGGCTGCAAAGGGTGCAGGTGGGGGAGGCCCTGGTCGAGGGATTGTGACGAGGGACAGTGAGGACAATGGTGGCATTTAAAACATACTGATGATGGTGGTGATTGTGGTGACAATGACAATGTCAGTGGTGGTGGTGGTCATGGTGGCAGTGTTGGTGATGAGGGAGGCGGCAGTGATGGTGGTGGTGATGATGGTGATGGTGGTGATGAGGGTGGTGGTGATGGTGGTGATGATGATGATGATGGTGGTGGTGGCTAACCCTTTCATAGCACTTGCTGTTTGCCCGGACATTTTATTGGTTTATTTCATTCTCTAACCAACATAGAGTTGGACACACCAACCTCATGTAGCTTTGCTGTCATGATTCTCTGTCACAATAGTGCACAGAGAGGCACGGGAGTGCCTCCAAGGTCACACAGCAAGTCAGAGCCAGGTTAGAACCCAGGTGCTGGGACTGCAGGGTCTGCTCTCAGGCCCCCTCCTCCTACCTCAGCACCGAGCTCGCTTCCTGGCATGCCTGGGGCTGCTCAGGCGGAAACTCGGTCTGCTGGCGGAGAGGGCAAGTGCGGGGCTCAGCCCCTCCCGGCTGGGACCGCCGCTGGGTTGCGTCGGTGCTCTGAGCCTTGGGGCCGTGTGTGACAACTGGGGCAGTGACTGCACTCTCCAGAGGGTTTACAGGGCTGGCGGGGTGGTGCACACAACGCTTGGGGCGCGTGACTGTGCATGGGACTGCTCGGTGAGGGCTGGCATGTCGGGGCCCTCGGTCCGACCAGAGGCAGGGGGAGGTGGCTGGAGCTGGACTCGGGGGGAGGGGTGAGGGTGGGCGCAGTGCACCGAGGAGCCTCTGGCCAAGGCAGAGCTTGGGGAGGTGGAGCAGCCCCCCGAAATGATGGGTCTCTGGCTTCTCTGATGAGACTGTGGCAACACCGTGGAAAAGTCTGTTGGTTCTCAGAATGTGAACACAGAGTTGACAGGTGGTCCCACAATTCCACTCCTGGGTGGATGTATTCCCGAAGATCTGAAAGTGGGTACTGAGATAAAGGTTCATGCGTAGCCCCAAACTGTTCACTTTGGAATGGCTGATTCTGTGTCAGAGGAATTCCACCTCGGTGAGTTGTGGAAAACACTGACGTCAAGAAAACAGAGGGTTACACCGGTCAGACGAAGGAAGGGCAGGAGCGTGCGGCGCTGGGTGCTCCGGATGAGCGTTCCTCTGGCCCGGGTGCTCGTGCACCTGCGCTGGGGACCAGGCAGTGACCGCCCAGCGCAGCCCCGGCCCTGGGAGCCTTTGGTAGGGGGAGGGTCCTTAAGGACCCTTGTCACAGACGTATGGCTATTCTGGTTTGCTGGGCGTCGTACATACATAGACGAGGAAGTCCTTTTCTTGTGCTGTCAGCGAGGGAATTTCCTCTGAAGTGGTGCGTTGTTGGCACTGTGGGGATGAGCCCGCCCGTCTGTCCGATCTGTGTTAAGCTGTCGGCGCATCAGCAGGACGGGCGTGCTAGTCCCCAGGTGGGGCTTCCTCCCTGCCACTTCCTCCTTCTCTGCGAGGCCCTCGGCCGGCAGCTGCTGTTCTAGAAACAGGTTGGACAGGGGGCAGCTGGATGTGCAGGGTCCCCCCATGTCGCTGCCGGGTGGCGGGGTGCCAGCTGGGTCTGGAAGGCGCCCTGTGCCCTGGGGGGGGAGTCCCCCACCTGCTCTGCCCTGTGTCACTCTGCTCTGCCCCAGCTACCGTCGCCCTGGGTCATGTCCGTGGGTTGGCGGTGTCGGGGACCATGGGCCCTGATGGCTCCTCCTCCACCTCCCGCACCTGTAGGCAGAAGGTGGTGGAGGGCAGCCTGACGCACCCCTTCGCGCTGACGCTCTCCGGGGACACCCTGTACTGGACCGACTGGCAGACCCGCTCCATCCACGCCTGTAACAAGAGGACCGGGGAGAAGCGGAAGGAGATCCTCCGAGCTCTCTACTCGCCCATGGACATCCAAGTGCTCAGCCCCGAGCGGCAGCCTTACTGTGAGTCGGGTGGGCGGGCGGGTAGGGGGTAGGGGGGCGGGTGTCTTCTCCCCACAGGGGCCCAGGGCCTGGGGGAGGCCGACCCTCAGGCTAGTGGAGGGGAAGGGGGTGCTTGCTGGAGCAGAGCGGGGTGTGTGGCGCGCAGCGGCGGGCGGGCAGTGGCTGGCTTGGGCGTCCGCAGAGCTGGCCCCGCTCTGCCATCCCCGGAGGCCGCAGAGATCCCGGAGGGCGGCTGCCCCGTTTTCAAGGCCCAGTGGAAGTTGCGTATTTATTAATGAACATCTGCTCTGAGTCGAGGTCCTCCATCTAGGGTCCCCAAAGGGTCGTGGCAGGCGTCTCCGATGGGGAAGGCCTGGAAAGGCACAGGCTCGGGGCTCCCGTGACAGGAAGCTGGGGGGAGCAGGGCCCCGGGCTCACCTGCTACCATGGGGACCCGGGCAGGGGCTTCTGGCCACGGTGCCGTAGAAGCTTCAAACTTTGAGTGTGAGAGCGGGGCCCAGGGGCACCCGCTTGTAGCAGCGAGAGGAAGGAGGTGCTGTGTGGATGGACGTCACGGTCCTCATGTCCACGCTCAGGCGGCCCACCCGCCCAGGGCGGAGGCGGGAGGGAGCAGCCCCTCCAGCCAGTGTCCCCAGTTATCCACGGGCACAGAACATTCCAGTAGTATTCGTTCAGTTCAGCTGCATATTGCTTGTGGAAGGGCTGGGGGCGATGAAAAGCACTGTCATCAGTACCGAGGGACCGAGGGGCTTAGCCCTGTGTCCAGAGGTGGCCGCCAAGCCTCAGCGCAGGGCCTGCGGGGTCAGAGACGCTGCAAGGACAAGACGGGTCTCCGCTCCAGGAAGCCAGAACACACCGGGGCTCCCCGGGGGGAAAGACGCCGGGTACTACTTGTTTGGAAACAAGTGGTGGGGGAGGGTCGAGGGCCCTGTTCTGGAACTTGCTCTCACCTGCCCTGTGTTCCCCAGTCCACACTCAGTGCGAGGAGGACAATGGGGGCTGCTCTCACCTGTGCCTGCTGTCCCCGAGGGAGCCTTTCTACACGTGTGCCTGCCCCACCGGCGTGCAGCTGCAGCATAACGGCAAGACGTGCAAGGCAGGTGAGACGCGGGCGCCTAAGGGCCGCCATAGGGGGCGGGGTCTCCCTGGGGGGCGGGGTCTCGCCCGACCAGTCCCCACGGGGCGGGGCCTTAGAGCCACTGTGAGCCCCGTGGAAACGGAGGTGGAGAACGCGTTCCTAATAGGAACTTTCCAGCACAAGTTCAGTTGATTTCTCCCCCACACGCCCTTTTTCGCCTTTGCTTTAGGTATTTTATCACCTTTTCATTCTCCCCCTTAATTTTCAGTCGGTGCTTCAGTGACTCACACTGACTGTGTTTTAGCGAAGGGTTGCCCTTGCCCTGCAGTGGTGTCTGAGCCTGTGGTTCTCAGGTGGCAGGTGCAGGGCGTGCTCCTCTGGAGACGGTGCCAGGCCAGGAGTCGGTCTGTCCCCAGGACGTCCAGGGTGTGGCACTGCTGGGCAGCACCCAGGCGGACTCGGGCCTGGCCAGTGAGGGCAGTAGGGAGACAGGAAGGCAGTCGCTGCCTCTGTGCCCAGTCCTAATCTGGGGAGGCGAAGGGAGGACAGGGGGCTTCCTGGGCGGGCTGGCTTGTGCCACAGGTCGTGTGGGTGGGGGTTCTGTGGGCCAGGGTCTGAGGTGAGCAGCCCCCCAGACACACTCTGTCTCCTCTGCCCGTGGCTGCCAGCCTGTCACCTGCTGCCCGAGGGCTCTGGGTTCCACCCGGCTTGGTTTCCTGGTCCCTCTGCTGGGGCAGGCCAGGGTCTGTGGGTGGTCCTGTGGTCGCCCTGGGGGCGGGTCTTTTGCTCCTGTGAAGATTGGCTGTCACACCAAAGGGTGTGCTAGCGGTGTCGTGCGCTGGGTCCGGCAGCATCCCCCCTGAAGGGCCTCGTTTTCCTGGGTGGCCGTGGGAGGGTCCTGTGTGGCAGCAGGAAGTCACTAGGAGGACATGTTGCTGCCGTTTGGGAACTGGGGACCCGGTGGGCCCACCCAACCCACACGGCTGTTTCAGGGCGAGTTTCTGCCCACTCGGAGCATGCCTTAGAAACCGCCGGAACCGCGCCTCATTCACGCCTTCAGCAGGTGTCTGTGGAGTCCCTGCTGGGTCCCGGGCCCTGGGGCTCATGCCCGAGCCTGGGAGGGTGGGCGGGCAGGGTGGGACACTGACACTCCGGGGAGCCTGGGAGTTATTTGGCGTGGCAGGCAGGGGAGTGTGAGTGGGCAGCCCGGCTCCTCGGACCCTTCTGGGCCCCTTGCTTTCCGTTCACCTTGGCCTCTTGGGTGTTGCGGGGGGGGAGAGCTGGGCCCGGGGCCCAGGAGGGCCAGGTGTGTTGGCTCGGGCGGCTCGGCCACTCCAGGGCTGGGATAAGCGGGTTCAGGGTGGACGGTGGACACTGAGGGGGAGGAGCAGCTCGACCAGTTTGGATCGATGCTCTTATCTGTACAGGAGAGAGCTGGACGGGGTCGCCCTCTGGGGTCACCGTGGCGAGTGGCCGACTAGGTTCTAGAAAGTGGGGCCTTCTGGCTCCCAGAGGCCTGGGTCGGCTGCTGCTTCTGTCTCGGAGGAAGGTGATCGGATAGGCTGATGTCTCACGGCCTGGTGGGCAGTCCCGGCCTCCCTCCAGGGTGTGCGGGGCGCCCCCGCCCCTCCCCGGAGGAGGGCACCCCGGCTTCGAGCGCTCCGCCGGAAAGCACTCAGGTGTCGCTGACTGGAAACCGGGACTAATTTTGAACAAGGGGCCCCATCTTTTCATTCAGCAGCGGCCTCTGCTAATGGCGCAGCCGGTCCTGGTCGGTGTGCTGAGAAGCTCGGGGAATCCAGAGCCAGTCTGTTAACGCTCCCACGAGCCCTTGCTCGTTTTCTGTGTTTGCCTCTGTGTTTCACTGGACTGCGTCGTAGGTGCAACTGCAGTTCGCATGCATGTTCCAAACACGTGAGTCACGGTGACCGGAGAGTATTTGAACCTGCTTCCCGGCTCGGGCACTTTTCTGCTGTTGCTCTTTCTCAGTCCTTCCACCAGGAGAGGGCAGGCCTGGGCCTGGACTCAGAGAGCCCTCCATCTGGTGTCAGGTGCCGTATGGATTGGTGATGCCTGCCCGAGCTCTGTGTTGGATCGACTTGTGATGTCTGCTCAGGGAGAGGGAGAGGTGTGGCTGGATGCAGGCTTGGCTGTCATCTCTGCCCAGGTTGGGTGTTCAGGGCCAGACTGCATGTGGACATTTGGGGAGGGAGTGGGGGGTGGACGTGCCCCCTTGCCCCCCCAAAAAGGTGGATTGTGCAGAAGTGCCTATCAAGCCCCTCGCCCTGATGGGGGACTTGTGCAGGCAGCTTTTGTGAAGCAGCCCCGGGAGGCCCCCTCATGCACCAGAATTCCCAGCATGGGGTGTGGGCCCTAATAGCGTCCCAGAGGCACGGCCCAGTGAAGTTGCATAGCTGGAGAAGCTGGAGTTCTGGGAGGGACTTGTCCAGGCCACCCAGGGGTGCAAAGTGCTAACAGTCACCTGGGGGCTGCTGGTGGCTGGGGCCTTGTCACTCTGTGCTTCTCTTCCTCATCTGTGAGACGGGGGTCGCAGAGCAGGCCCTGCCCAGGGAAGCTGTGGAGGACCCAGCGTGTGACAGGAACGGAAGGCTCCTGTGCAGGGTGCCCCGTGCGAAGTGGGTGCGCAGTGGATGGCGGTTGCATCCCCCGTTCGTGCCGTTGGCATCTCCGTGTCTAGCCGGGCTCAGGGAGCTGGGGCGGGTCAGCTGGGGCCTCGGTCTGCCCATGCCCCGGGGGTGGGCCGATTTCTTTTCCAACCAGAGGAGGCAGGGGCTGTGGGCTCGCATGGCCTCCGGCCTCCTCGTGGTTCCCAGCATTCCTGGAGTTGGGCCTCTCAGCCCTGGCAACGCCCCTGCCCGTGGGTGAGCCCTTTTGAGGGTATTACATTCTTTCTGCCAGTGTTAAATGTGCATCCCCATGTCTGGGCACAGGGCAGCCCTGGGGAGCCCTCTGTGTCGGGGCTGGTGGGGGAGGGCATGCACAGGGGGCAGAGTAGAGGAGGCAGCCTGGCCAGGAGGGCTTCCTGGAGGAGGTGTCATGGGTGGGGGGGCTCTTTGGTGGGGAGCTGACACTGGCCCCGGCAGGGTAGAACTGGTGGATTGGCAGCAAAGCCTGCCCTTCTTGGGGGAAGCTGTTGGGGGAAGAGGGTGCTGAGCCACAGCACCCAGCCTCCTTCAGCGGGGCCAGCAAGCCTGCAGGCTCCCCTAGAATTCAGCAGCCCAGGGCCATCTTCCCTGGTCTTGCGAGAACTGTTTTTGCTGCCCACCACCCCCGTCTCTGAAGGACACTTACAAATAAGTTGGAGAATGCCAAATGCACAGAAGAAACACGTTATCTGTTATCATTCTGAGGGGCTGGTTTGGGTGGGGGTGCAGGCCAAGGGGGGCAGTCTGCAGAGGCGGCTCAGCTCGGGGAGTTTTTTCCGGGCGCCTACACCTTTGTGCGGTCACCCCAGATGCCCGGTCTGGGGAGCTCTGTCAGAAGGAGGGACGGGCTCCCAGGAGACAAAGGGGACAGGAGGGAATCTTGCTTTGCATGAGAATGTGACTTCATAAGAACGGTTCCCAGTGTGGGCCTGGCCGGGGCTGGGGGCTGGAGGGGCCTCTGGAGCCCTGGCCCCATTCAGAGCTGTGCTCCAGGGGCAGCTGGGGTGCGGGGGGCGGGGGGTGAGCGGAGTTTTCTAATAGTTTTAGTTTGAGTTGAGAAAGGCCCCAGAGGCCTCTCAGAAGCATTTCCCCATGGTGGCTTTCTGGAAATTTGAGGTGGTCCTAAAACGTCTCCATATTCCTTAATCCTGAGGGATCCGGGGCATGAGTGAGAGACGGACTCGGCCATTGGCGGCCTTCCCACCTGATCAAGGGGGACAGACAGACAGCAAGTCAGAGACGGAACCGCGCTCGAAGCCGGGATGGGGTCCGAGGGCTTCAGAGGTCGCAAACAGCAGTGACCCCACCTGCACACTGGGGCTTGGGGTGCAGTCTCCCGTTCCCCAGTTCTTCTTTTCCCCCTGGCCCCCAGTTCTTATTCTTTGCTACGAAAAGGCACGTTGAAGACAAAGGTTTGACTAAAAAGCCATCGTCCTGTCACCTGAGCCCTGGCGCTGTCCCCCTCGCCACGTGGGGCCACCCCGGCGGCCGGTGCCTGCTGGTGTGTGCAGCTTTGCACTCCCGTGGACAGGCGTGATCCGGGGAGTGTGGGTTTCTGAATCTGCTGACAACATGCAGGGCACCGACTCTGAAAATCTGGAGGCTGCAGCTGGGGACGGGGGCAAAAGGAAGAACCGAAACACTGAATCCTGTTGACGGTTGCCGCCGACGGCGATGCCGGAGCTCTGAGGTCCCGGTGGGCAGAGCCCGCTGTGGCTGCCGACCCGGCCGGAGGGAGCGCAGCCTGCAGAGGGCTGTCAGCTCTAGGGGAGTCTTCTGAGTCTGGGGTGTCCGCTGGGAGGATGGAATTTAGGGTCTGGCAAAGGAGGCCCTGGGGCGGCCTGAGGATCCTCTTGGCTGCAGGGTACCTGATGTCCAGAGCACGGGGCGGGGGGTGCTGAAGAGCGGAGCGCACGTAGTGAGGGCTGGGAGGCACCCTGAGATGGGGAAAGGGGCCGTGCGGGGCGGCTTCCCCTGTTGGGGAAGGGGGGAGGGCATTGCAAAAGATACTCGGGATGGATGACATGGCCTCGGTCCGCAGTGGAGCACCTGCCACAGACCCGCAGCGACGTGGTGAGGAAACTCAGTGTCAGCACTCGAGCTGCTCCTGTCGGTCCTGTGATGGCTTTCACGTGTCTGCCACCGTCTGCCATACCTTGACCTCCCATTTTGGCTGTGTGACCTTCGGAAAATGACTCAGCCTCTCTGTGCTTCAGTGTCTTTACCTATGGAAGGAATGCTACTAGGATGCGATTGACGGGGTTGTTGGGACGAAGGCCTGGCTGCCCGACATAGATGAACCGTGCCTCGAACTTGAACTTGCAGCCAGGTAGGCAGTCGGGTTTGATGCCAGAAGAGCCAATCTTCCCCGGATGTTTGGAGTCAGAGGGAGATACAGAGGCCGGGTGGTGCCAGCAAGAGTGGGTGGAGGCGAAGGGAGATGGGGCCAGCGGGTGAGGGGCTGAGGGGTGAGGTGTGTGTCCCGGGCGCTCTGGGCGTGTGGCTCCCCGTGGGATGAAGGCTGGCACTGGGCTGGGAGGGATTTGGGGTCCAGGGCGGGGGCCCAGCCGTGTCGGAATTCCTCAGACGCGTCACATTGAGTAGGTTCCCCAGCCCCATCAAATCCGAGTCTCCGAGACAGGGGCCCGGTGTGGGAGGCGGGGGGGCTGACTCTGCATGTGACAGGCGCCCAGGGCGGGCGGATGGGCAGCGGGTCGGAACCACGGGCCCAGCAGGAAACATCTCAGCATAGCAAGCCAGGGCTGGGGGCATGACTTTCGGATTCCTGGGACTCTCCCTCCGGGCGTCTGCTTCATGGAGTTGGAAATGACATTTTTGTGATGTGTGAGAATGCTAGTTTTTCCCGACTTTGCGTAAATGAAAGCCAGCCCTGTTAGGGGGTCGGTGCCTTCCCCAAGGAAGAGGCTGAGATGGTGATGATGCTTGGGCCCCAATGAATGGGGGATTGATGTCCCAGAACGTGCATCACTCCCCTAGGAGGGGAGGATGGAACCGGGGGACCCTCTGGCTGCCGAGCGCCAGTGGGGTGGGCTGCTCACGTCAGCCCCCTGAGCTGCGGTTTCCTGGCCCGTGAAGTCGGACAGCGGGGTGAGATCCCCTAGCGCCTGGGCTGTGGAGTGCGGTCCGGGATGCCCCTGTGGGGTCCCTGCAGACGGGGCATGAGACTCGGGGCTCCCTGCTTTTGGGCTCGGGGTGCATGGGCTGAGATCCCCAGGCCCCTCCTGAAGTGGCCCTGGTGGGGGTCCTGAGGTTAGGGTCTAGGAAGGAAGTCACAGCAGGTGGCCCCAGGTCTGCCAGGGACTGGGGGAGACCTGGGGGTGCCCAGTGACTCTCGTCCCGGGAAGCCAGCGTGCAGGGAGCCCTTCCGGGCCAGGCCTCGGTCCCACGCGCCCGCCGCCCTCCGCTCGGCCTCCCCGCCCCCTCTGCAGCCGCCGCTGTGACTGAGGCGCCCAGCTGGCTTTGCTTTTCCCCATGTTTTTCCAATTATGTGGAATGGGCTAAAAACAGCAGTAGCGGGACTTATTTGGGAGTTACCACCACGGGCCAAGGAAGCCTGCCGCCTCCCTTGCTCGGCCCCCTCGGCGGCCGGCTCTTCGTGGGACCTGCCCCAGTTGTTTTGGCTCTTGTCCCCACGTGCTGCTCATCGCTGGGGGCTTTCTGGGCAGCGCGCCCCCTGCTCCGGGCCTGGACGACCCCGGACGGTGGCTCGTGGCAGCATCCACGCCGTGCATGTGTCTCCACCGCCCAGGGTGGCCTGGGGCGGGCTCTCCGTCCCCCACCCGGGCCGTGGCTGCTGGTGGGGTGGGCGGGAGGCTCCGACATGGTGATTTACGGGTCCGCCTGCCCCACCTCGTGAAGAAGTAGTTTTAACAGATGTTCGCAGGGACAGGAAACAAAAACACGGGGGTGGGGGGGGTGCGGCCGGTCTGACGGGCGGGCTGACAACTGGCCGACGTCTCCAAGCCCCTCACATGCACCCGTCTGTCTGGGTGGATTAGCTGCGGCTCAGGGCTGAGGAATAAGGGGCGCATTTGTTCCCAGTCTGGCTGTCTTGTCACTTATCGGGGAAGTAGGTCAAAGGGAGAAGAAAGGAGGCCCTTGTGACGGCCGCTCTGCCAGCCGGGCCGTGATTGGCCTTGACTGCAGACAGGAGGCGGCTGCTGTTCTCCGCCGCGGACCTTGAGTTTCTCGCAGTGAGGGAACCAGACTGCGCAGTCCCAGGAAACGGGATGACAGGCCCGGGCACCGACTCCTGTTTTGTTGGAAACCGAGGTATGACTTGCAGACGGTGGAGCGCACAGATTCGAAGTGTATGTTTTGATTCGCTTTGACAGTTGTATAACCCTGTGTAAACACCACCCCGGCGCAGACACGGAGCCTTTCCACCGCCCAGAAACACCCCCGCCCCATCCCCGGCCTGCGCCCACTCTGCAGCCACTGCCGCTGCCACTGTCCTGACTTCGATCACCCGGGATTGGCTTCGCTTGTTCCGGAACGTCACAGAAATGGAACCACAGAGCATGTGCGCTTTTGTGTCTGAGCCGAGACAGACTTTTAGGTCGAATAAAAATGGATTGGAGGGCTTGCCGGGGTCTTAGGAGACGGACGCCCAGGAGCTGCAGGGCAAGCCCGCACTGCCCTCGGCCAGCTGTCCGTGGCCACCCCACACGGGTCCCGCCCCCGCCCCTACCCTGTCCCCGCCAGCTTGTCCGGTGTGCCCCTCGCTCCTGCAGCCGAGCCCAGCCTTGGCCTGGCCCCAGACGTCCCCAGAGCTCAGGTGTCCCCCCAGCTTTGGAGTCGAGTTCTGGGCTCACAGGGGCCGAGTCCTGGTGGAGCCCCACGCTGCCCAGAGGAAGTCCCCACCTGCCCAGCCAGGCCTGGTCGCTGCGTGCACCTCGTGGTGTCTCCGGATTGGGTGATGGCTGCACGTGCCCCTGTGTCCCTGTGCCCCCGCCCCTCCAGTTCATGGGCCCCGGGGGTGGTGACTAGGGCCCTGGCTGGGCTGGGCTGTGCAGGGCTGGACTGATGCCTTGGGCTGCCGGCTAGTCATCAGAGAGAGACCAGGAGGGTCTTCTCCACCCTTTACCTCCTGTTCCGATACCTGATTTGGTGGGGGTCGGGCCGCCTGGGCCTGGCCTCGGCCCTGCACGGTGTGGCCAGCACCCCCAGCGAAGTGCGGGATCTTGTGTCTCGGAGACCTGGGAGCACGAAGCACCGTCGGTCACGTCTCCGAAGGCACCTTGTCAGCTGTGAAGTACGTGCAGTTGCATCAGCCCCCGTGACCCGCTGAGGCTCAACCGCTTTGGAGCTCGAGAGGTGGCGTTTCCTTCCAGTTCAGCCCACTCCGTAACTCCAGCGCCCACCACGAGGGCGGGGCGGGCGGCGGCAGGCATGCTCCCGGGGCTGCCCGTCGCAGTGGCCTTCTTCTGAGCCCTGTCCTCGCTTGTGCCTGGCAGGAGCTGTGGGGGGTGGGGCCTGGGACTGGCCTGCATCAAATGCGCAGGCGGTGAAGCTCCTGCAAGGGCGCAGAAGAAGGGACGGGGATGGGATTCGACACTCGGCAGCCCGGCCAAGCCCCGCCCCCTGCCCCACACTACCTGGGCCCCAAGCACAGAGGGGCACACCTGTGTCCCCAGCCAGGCCATCTCCTGGAGCCACAGGACAGCGGGTATGACCAGGGGGAAGAGTCACTGCTATTTGTGGAACACCCATGGTGTCCCTGGCTCAGAACGACACTGCAGCCTCCTTGATGGCCCAAGCCACGTGCCACAGAAGTGGCTCACGGCCTCCCCCTCCCCCAAGTCACCACCTGTTTTAAAGCCTGATGCACCGGTGTTTCGGAGCCTGAGGGCGGCCCATCTTTTATTTATTTATCCTCACCTGAGGACATGTTTTCATCACTTTTAGGGAGAGAGGAAGGGGGAGAGAGTGGGAGAAAGAGAGAGACGTCAGTGTGAGAGACAGACATTGCTCGGTCTCCTCCTGTGCCTGCCTCATGGGGGGTGGAGCCCGCAACCCAGGCACGTGTCCTGACCAGGAATGGAACCTGCAACTTTTTGGTGCATAGGATGCTGCCCAACCAACTGAGCCCCCCCAGCCAGGGCAGGGCTGGGCTGCCCATCTTTAATGTCTCTGTCTCTGTCTCTGTCTCTCTCTCGAGCCCATCTCTGCCAGGGACGTGAGGCTTTAGCACACGGCTCTGCCCCTAGTTCACAGGAAACGTGGTGGAGACAGGTCCCCAGGTGCGTGTTCAACGGCACTGGGAGAGGATGTGCGTCGGGGCTGTGGCCCTGGGCTTCGGGGCTCGTGCCTTGTCAGAGGACCCCCCAGCCTCTCTGGGGGGGCCTGTCCATACCTGTGTTTCACCTGTGTGGGGACAGAAGTCAGGCTGCTTGCTCCAGGTCACTCAGTGAGGAAGTGGGGCTGGGGGCTGGAGTCAGGTGTGACCGCGACCCTTTACCTGTGCTGCCTGTGTGGTGAGCGGCCTGAGGGGCTAGGCGGGGTGGGGGGCCGAGGACCGTGTGGGGGCGGCTCCTGGAGACTGGGGGGAGGGGCTGGATGCAGGGCTCACCAGGCTGGCCCGGACCTCACTGCTCTCTGGCCTCGCCAGGCCTCTGGGCGCAGAGGTGACCCCCGTTTGAGAGCTGAGCCGGCGGAGGCACCTGCCCGGCCACTCCTGGCGGGGACAGCTTTTCTGTGCACTCGCTGGGAGGCCCGGGGTGGGCCGTGAGGGTGGACAGCTGCTTGGGCCTCAGGTTTCCAGCGGAGCCAGTGCCCGGCCCGGCCACTTCCTCTGTGCCTTGTGACCCTGTGGTCACTCGGCGCGGTTTCCTGGGCCAGGATGCTGGGCTGCGGTCTCAGCTTTGTCCAGCCACTTGCCCCAGGGGGGCAGTGGAGAAACCCAATCAAGTGCTGAAAACAAAAACAAGCCAGCTGCCCGCCCGCTGTGAGGCTGTTTATGGCCTTCGAGTCTGCAGAGTGGATGGTCCCGTGCTGGGACCCGGCTGTTCCCACTCAGCCCCAGGCCCGGGAGGAGGCCGTGGGGGCGGCTGTGGGGGGGCGGGGCTGAGGGAGGCCCTGGAGCTGCTGCAGGGCTGCTGGAGGGTCCAGGAGGCGGAGAGAGGCTGTTCTCTGCGTGCATCCCCCCCGGCACAGGGAGAAGCCAGTAGAAGGCATTGCCCCGGGGTGGTGCTGGCCTCCGGGTGGGCCGCCCTTCCTAAGGCGGGCCGTGACCTTGGAGCCACAGAGGTGCATTGGGGACCTGTGGCCATGTCCACTTTATCTGCGGGGCGATGGGGTGGGGGCTCGGGGGCCTCTCCTACTTCCTCTGTGCTGATGGCATCAGTCCGTGCCCTGTAACATACTGTTATTGCCTCATCACTGCAACCCCCTTTCCCACGTTGCCGTGCGGAGGGGATGAACCGTGAGGACCTTTAAGGTGCCCCCCACTCTGGGCCACCTGCTAGCAGGGTCTCCCCTCTGGGCTGTGGGGGCTTCGGCTCCTCTACCCCATCCCTTCCTTCTCCCACTGCTATTGCCCGCACACAGCTCAGAACCTGGAGGCCACATGAATTGTTCCTGAGGGACAGTTTAAGGGAGGGCTGGGTCGTTCCTTCCCGGGTCCCTAGAGCCCAGACCCGCCTCCCCACCCAGATCTTGAGATCCTCTAAGGATAACCTCAGGCACCCACCCGTGTTTTCAAGTCTTGGCTTTTTTCTTGTCGTAAAGTAACATTCATTCTCGCTGTAGAAATGAAAACATCATAAAAAATAACAGAGGAAATAAAAACCACCCATAATTTTGCCACCCAGAGGTCGCCGCTGGGAGCGTCCTGGCGTGTTTCTCGTTCATCTGTTTCCTGTGCGTCTGTTTGGGTCTGGTTCTGTGGGGTCCGTTTGCATTGTGCGCTCGGCGCCGTGTCTGACGCCCCCCCCCCCGTACCGGTCCCCAGCGCTTCCCATGTGGGCCCCGCTGCGGAGCGCTGAGCCCGGGGCCTGCCTTTATTTCACGGTTTGTGCTATGGGACGTTTGGATTGTCCCCAGCTTCTTGTCTCCCGTTTGGGTTTTGCCGTTTTCACAAAGTGACAGGACTCGGTGACCCTGAAGCCATGTGCATCTCTCGCTGCCGCTTTGGGCTGGGTTCTCAGGGGAACGGGCTGGTCAGAGGGTCCCTGTCCACCTTGCTGTCCAGGAAGGGTGCCCTGGCAAGTCCCCGGGGAGGCGGGGGGAGCAGGCGGCACTCACACCGAGCGTTAAAGAGGTCCGCCCGCCGCGGCGGGAGCCGTGGGCCCCCTTCTGTCCGCACGGGGCCGAGTCGGAACCCGTGTGCCGTCTTCGTCTGCGGTGCTGTTTCCTCTGCTGATGGTCTTCACCTGTTACTGCTGGGGTTTGGTGGTTTTCCGGTGGACCGATAGGCCTTTAATTTAAAAACTTCCTAGACGCTGATGTTGAGAGCAGTTTAGGGCTCGCAGGAGAGTGGACGGGAGGGCCCAGCGCCCGCTCTGTCCCACCTCACCCTCGCTGCACGGCTTCCCTGTCACTGGGTGTCGCTCTCCAGTGCCGTCAGAGTCACACGCGCCTTTCACACGAGGGCTAGCAAGCTGCCGGTGGCTTGTGCAGCCTCGGAGTGAAGAATAGTTTTTACATTTTTATGTGGTTGCAAAAAACAAACGCAAGAAGAACTGTTTGTGACGTGAAGAAATGACGACATTCGGTGTCCCTACAGGAAGTTTGCACGCTTCTGCTCACACACTGTCCGTGGCGGCTTCAGCGCTGCACCGAGAGCGTCGTGTGAGTGCGATGGGGACGGCGGAGGCCCCCAGTGCCGGGGCTGGTTACCGCCGGGCCCTTTGTGGAGATGAGCAGCCAGCCCCCGGGCTGTCCAGAGGTAGCACTGGGGATGGACACCGGCGGGGTTCCTGCCGGGCTTCTGTTCTGGGGCCCAGAGCTGCCCCCGCACCCTGCGTGCAGGACGTGCTCAGGGGGGCGCTGTGGCCTGTGACGACTCGGACTCTCGGTGGGCACTGGCCTCCCGGCTCGGGTGGGCGTCAGCCCCCGCAGCCCTGGTGTGCGCTGGCCGCCCCCACGCTGTGGCCTGTGGCCGGGGCTGCGCCTCCTGCCTGGGGTGCCCGCCCTCAAACCTCGCACGGAACCTTTCCTCTCACTTGGCTCCCTGCCTGTGGTGGGGTGAATTCTGAGCCCATGAAGGACATGCAGTTTCCCCCCTGGGAACCTGGTAATGTGACCTCATTTGGAAAGAGGGTCTCTGCACATGTGAGGGACCGAGTCACACTGGGCCATGGTGGGGCCCACGTCCAACGACTGGCGGTCTCTTAAGAGGGAAGTTCCGTCTCGGACCCGCGGGGGCGGAGGCTGTGTGCCCTGGAGGCAGAGACTGGAGCCGTGCCGCCACAAGCCAGGGAGTGTGGAGCGTCGCCAGCCACCACCAGAGGCTGGAAGAGGCAGGGAGGGCCCCTCGCTGGAGCCTGTGCAGGGAGCTCGGCCTGCTGGCACCTTGACCTTGGACTTCTGGCTGCTGGGCTGCGAGGGAGTCTGTTTCCACTGGGGCAAGCCCCCAGTCTGGGGTGGCGTGTTCCGGCCGCGCCCCTCTGTGTACCACCTTGTCTGCGTGATCCTGTGCTGGGGTGGGGGTGGGGGGTTGAGGCTGGGCCTGGGTGGAGGTGGGCAGGGGGAGGGAGGGGGTTGAACTGGACCTGTCCGTGACCAGGCCGTCCCTCGGGGCTGCTGTTCTGTTTGGAGAGCAGCCTCTGCCAGGAAAGCCATGCCCCACCTGGCCCGTGCCCGGCGGCCCGTGCCGGCACCAGGCAGAGATGCTGCCCTCTTTCCCGTGTGTGCGCCAGCAGGTAGGACGGGACAAAGTCAGGAGCACTCCCCCCACTGCCCCCCGCCCCGCGCCCCGCCCCAGGACGAGGCTCCTGGGGCTGCTGCTCAGCCGCCAGCCGGCCAGCCAGCCAGCAGAGAGGACGGTTTCACTTTCTTTGGCAGCTCTGCGAGGAAGGCTATTTGTTTAGACAACCCCAAGGAAAACCATTTGGCCAAACTGTTAGTTTTAAACAGTTTACTTCCCTGGTGTTTAAACAAACTCCCACCCGGCCTCTGTGTCTGGTCGCAGGGAGGGGTCGGCCCTTCCTCCTCGTGGCCCTGCGCCCACCCCCGGGTGGCCCGAGGCCAGGGCTGCTGCTCCGATCCGACCTTGGTACGAACAACCAAAGCCACCTGTGGGCAGTGGCCCTGGCCCGTGGCCTCAGGGTCTAGGCCGTGGGCTGTCTGTGGCCCGCACCCGCCTGGCCCTAGACAGAGCGCCCAGCTGCCTCCCTGCTGGACACGGCCTCCTCAGACCCTCAGACGCTCAGGCTGGTGTCCTGGGCTCTGCATTTTTCATTTTCCTTGGCAAAGCTCAAAGAAGAACCTCAAAGGCTCTGCAGCCAAAGGGGTGTGAAAGACCCCCCTTTGGAATCAATTAACACCCACCAGTGTATCCCAGCATTTAATCACTGGCTCAGCTACAGAGGCTTCTTTCTGAGGGACAGTGATAATGGGGGTCCCTGATGGGGGTACCAGGGGCGGTGTACTCGAGGCTTTGTGAGCAGAGGGCTGGAGACTGGCACTCCTCAGCCCCCACGGCTCTGTGCCCGTGGGGCAAACCCTGCCGGAGTCACTCATGGTCACAGCCACTTGAACCCAGAAGCCCTTGGAGCTGGAGGCCGAGCCCCCGTCTCAGCTGCCCCGGGCCCCGGCTCTCCTTCCTGGCACTGGGTTACCGATGGTCTGGCTCCCGGAAGGCCTCTGCCCTGTGTCCCCGGGGGGACGGATCCCAAGTCTGTTTTTTCCACCCTCACCTGCAGCACCTGGCCCGGGGTCTGGCTGAAAGGAGCCACCCACGAAGGTGGTGGCGGCGTGACTGAGCCGCCTGGGCAGCACGTTACCCTTGGGCCTCCTGCCTGTGCCAGCTGCAGGGATTGAAGTGTTCGTGGGACCTTATTTCCCCCTTGCTGCTGTGTGCCCTTAGGTGGGGAGCTCAACCTCTCTGTGCACCAGGCTCTTCATCAGTAGATCATCCTCAGGGGCTGGCGTGAGGGCTGGGCCGTTTCAGGTGCTGGTGCTGGAGAGTCACGGGAATGGGGCGGGCAACACAGGCTCCAGATGCGCTTTGGGACTGTCGGTTTCCGTCCGGACCAGCATTTTCTGGGGGAGGAGGGTTGCGGTTGCAGTGCTTCTTATGGTTGAGTGGGCTTTGACATACACTCTTTTTTGTAAGCTTTTATTTATTTAATTATTTTTAGAGAGGGGAAGGGAGAGAGGAAGAGAGGAAGACAAATATCAGTGTGTGGTTGCTTTTCAAGCGCCCCCCACTGGGGACCAGGCCTGCAACCCAGGCATGTTCCCTGACTGGGAATCGAACCAGTGACCTTTGGTTTGCAGGTGGGCACTCAACCCACAGAGACACACCTGCTGGGGCTGACATACACCCTTACATCCTGTGCAGTGAGGCTGCCCGACCTCCGTGTGTGCGCCCGACAGCCTCTTTGGAAAGTTTTGCGGGTGTCCTCTTGGACAGGACCCTTCCTGGCCTGGCCCTGGAGTCTCCCTACCTCCCCCGTGGTGGCAGGTGGAGCTAGAACCTTCCATGCAGTTTGGTTTATGGTCCCTTTGATTGTCAGAGCTACACAGAGACTCATGTATCCTCAGATTGGGCTGATTCCTCATTTACTATAAATGAGGAAACCAAGGCCTAGAGAGGATTAGGGACCGGCCCAGAGTCACACAGCGGAGGCAGTGCCAGGAGGTTTCGGCCCTGAATTCTCCCTGCGTGTCCTAGGATGTTGGCTCTGAGCGTGGCCTCCTGTTGGGGTGGCAGAGAGTGGGGGTGTGTGCCAGAATCCCCAGGAGCCAGGAGGGGTGATGCCCAAGCAGAGGGGCCCAGGGTGCGTGAGTGGGTGGCCAGCCCACCCACTGGGGAGGTGAGGCAGGAAGAGCTTCCGGGAGAGGAGGAGGCATGTGGCCTTGGCCTTGAAGGACAGACAGGTCGGATGTCAGCAGAACATTTTGGGAATGGAGCCCAGAGGAAGACAGTCTGTTGAAATTCAGAGCTCCCCTCCTTTCCGCCTGACACACAGCCAGTCAGGAGTTGCCCGAACGCCTCTCACTGAATCTGAATCTGGATCTTGGATGTGCCCAGTGTAGTCAGTCCCTGGGGCCACCTTCTGAGTCTTGCCTGCCGCCTCTCGCACTTTTCCCAGGCGGCCTGCCTCGGTTTCCCTGTCTCAGGTTCATGAAACCAGTGCTGTCATGTGTGCGCCCTCTAGTGGAGGAATTGGATTATGAACTCTGGGCCTTGGAGCAGGAGACTAGGGACCCGGTTCCTGCCCTCACTTGAAGTGCAGGGCACTGGTTCCGAGGGCCTGGCCCTTGTAGCAGGAAGCTGGCCCAGAGGTGCAGGAGATAGTCTATGGCTTGACCAGGCACTGAGGAGACCGGGCAGTTGGCTGGGCCTGGGCGCCTGGGTCCCAGGCAGGTGCCAGGCTGGTTCTGTCCCTGTCTGCATCCTGAGATGCTTTGTGACTTCAGGGGGTCCCTCCCCATTCTGGGTCTTGTGTCAAACCAGGTGAGTGGCCCCAGAGTGCCAGTAGTGTTGTCTGCGCCTAATCTTGGTTCTGTAGGTCCTTGAGGTGAGAAAGGGCTACAATGCATGAGCGAATGATGACCCTGCTCCGGGTGGAGGGCCACCTGCTGTCCCCAGCAGTCTCGGAGGTGTCCAGGCCAGGGCTGGGGAGCACCCCAGGGCCCCTGAGTCAGCAGAAGGCTCCCTGTGCCCCTTCTGCTGCTGGAAGTTCTGATAAATCCAGCAGGGAGGATCCAGGACAGAGTCACATGTTAACACTGCTGGGTGACAAAGGGGAAGCCTGGGCCACCTGTCCCCAGCTCACCCTTGTCCCCGAGACAGCTACCTCGGAAGGAATCAGACTGTGATGACTGTGGTTGTGGGGCACGAAGCTGCCTTGTGGGTGGGGTGGGGCGGGGCTTCAGGGAGGAAGCCGCACTTCAGCGGAGCCACAAAGGTGAGCATGGAGGGCAGGTGGGACCCAGTGGGGGCTGGAGCCCAGTGCCCGGCTTGGGCTGGTTTGTAGCCAGGTGAGAGGCTTGCGGTGCTTGAAACCGGATGGCTGTGTGGCTTTCAGCTGGTTGCTCAACCTCTCTGTGCCTCTGTCTTCTCACCTATACTGTGGTGGTACAAACAGTGCCAGCCTCACAGAGCTCCGATGAGGGTGACCTAGTGGCTGTGCAGGAAGATCTAGTGAACGCTCCCTAATATCGCCTGTCATTGCAAGGAAGCTCCTGGGGACCTGCTGAGCCCCTCCCCTGCCATGCCCCCCCCGGGGCCCAGCCTCTTACCCCGCCGCCCGCGGTGTGTCTGCAGGGGCCGAGGAGGTGCTGCTGCTGGCGCGGCGGACGGACCTGCGGAGGATATCGCTGGACACGCCGGACTTCACCGACATCGTCCTGCAGGTGGACGACATCCGGCATGCCATCGCCATCGACTACGACCCGCTGGAGGGCTACGTCTACTGGACGGACGACGAGGTGCGGGCCATCCGCAGGGCGTACCTGGACGGCTCGGGGGCGCAGACGCTGGTCAACACCGAGATCAACGACCCCGACGGCATCGCGGTCGACTGGGTGGCCCGGAACCTCTACTGGACGGACACGGGCACCGACCGCATCGAGGTGACACGCCTCAACGGCACCTCCCGCAAGATCCTGGTGTCCGAGGACCTGGACGAGCCCCGCGCCATCGCGCTGCACCCGGTGATGGGGTGAGGCTGGGGGGCGGGCAGCCAGGCTGAACAGAAGTTCTGGAACCTTCTCCTGCGTCAGAATCCCTGGGAGGAGGGCTCCTTTGCACGCACGTGGCTGGGCCCTGCTCCCAGGGCTGTGACTCAGGAGCCCTGGACGGGGCCCGAGAACTTGACTTCTGACAATCTCTCATGGTCATGCTTTGGCTGCTGGTTCGGGGGCCAGACTTTGAGAAGCTCTGACACAGGCTGTTATGTAGCAGTTGCGTAGAAGGTCCCCGAGACCTTGGGCCAGTCATTTCTTCCCTGGACCTCAGTCTCCACCTCTGCAAAATGGAATGGTCTGCAGGGTGATTCCCGGGCTAATCATGGTGGCAATGTGGCGGCCGCTGCTGCGCTCTCCGAGTACAGGCTGGCCTCTTCTGAGCGTGTTCCACACTTAGATGGTGCCGTAGTCAAATATTTTCCTCCCTCCTTCCCCCGTGGGGTGGGCTGTGCGGTGGAGGAAGCCGAAGCCCAGAGATATTAAGGGGCTTGCTCAGGGTGGGACCGGTAGGCGGACGCTGCTCTGTGTCAGCTGCTGAGGGCAGTACTGTCCCCCGAGGAGGGTGAGGATGAGAAGCAGGTCCCCGGGGTGTAACTGGCCAGGAGGCAGAGGCCCTGGATGCCCGCTCCAGGGCAGGGACTGTGGCTGGGGGCTTGCTCTCCGCCCTGCCACCGATGAATGGCTCTGCTGAGTGACAACCTCTGTGGCCTCTCTGTCCCTGCCAGCTCCAAGTCTGAGCCCCCGGGAGACGGGGTCGGCAGACAGGTGTGGAAGACCCCAGGGCCTGGGGCACAGCTCCGGGGGGTTTCCCTGGTGCTGGACCCTCTGCCTCAGAGCTGCCACCGCAGGATCTGGTTTTGCTCTTCGGGGTTGCAGAGAACATGTCACCGGCTTTGCACGGGGGGCGGGGGGACCTGTCACTGCACTCAGCCTCTTTTGCCCTGTCGCACTCAGCCCCTCCAGCCCCTCCAGCCCCTCCAGCCCCTCCAGCCCCTCCAGCCCCCCGTCCCTAGTCAGAGTGCTCGCTCTCCGCTGGCCTGCTGGATGGGGGAGGAGCCCGCGGCCCCTTCGAGTCCAGGGGCCCTGAGCGGTTAGCCCACACCAGGCACACCCCGGTTCCTGTGGTGCCCCCGGCCCTGCCCCCGGCTTGGCCCTCACCCGTCCCATTGGCCAGCATTTCCTGAACTCCTCCCGTGTGGTGGGGGCGGGCACGCAGCAGGGACGACACAGACGGACGCCCTCACCGACATGTGCTTCTCCTCCAGCCTCATGTACTGGACGGACTGGGGCGAGAACCCCAAAATCGAGTGCGCCAACCTCGACGGGCAGGAGCGGCGCGTCCTGGTGAACACGTCGCTCGGCTGGCCCAATGGCCTGGCCCTGGACCTGCAGGAGGGGAAGCTCTACTGGGGAGACGCCAAGACGGACAAAATCGAGGTGAGCCGCCGCCCGGGGGAGCGTCGGGTGTGAAGCGGTCCGTGCAGATTGCGCCGCCCAGCCCCGACTGCGCATGCGTGGGCCCTCAGTGTCAGTCACGTGGAGGCCGGGCCTGGCTGCCCAGAGCCCGTCGGACGTGCCAGGGCCTGGGCTCTGTTAGCTGAGCAGTCAGAAGCCTCGAAATAAGAACTTAATCACAGTACCTTCCATGTGACTTCCCGCGAGTCTTAAACTACGTTAAGGTACAGCGTCAGAAAGAAGCAGGGGTCCTCACACACCCAGCTCCCAGCTTCAGACAGCACGTGGTCAGCGTCGTTGGCGCCGGGGGCGACCACCGTCCTGCGTGGGGTGCGTCCTTCCCTCGCGTTAAGACGCCTGCTCGTACAAGGTGGACGTCTCTGAGCAGCTCCGTCTCCTTCCGCGCGTCTTGCTGGGCTTTGCGCGGCTCGTCCAAGTGGCGTCCTGCGCGCGTCCTTAGCAGCTCGCTCCCCGCTGGCTCGGGGAGCACCCTGTTCCACGTGCTCTGGTCGGCGCGGTAGAGGCGACGCTGACAGAGGACAGGTGTGCAAGATCCTTTGGTCACACAGACTGGGGCAATGCTGGGCGACTGTCCCACTCGGCCTCTCAGAGCCTTTCCTCCGCGTGAACCCCCCGGTCATCTCCGAGGGGCCCAAGGGGCCTTGATGCGCGCAGACCGCCCTGTCTGGGGACCCTTTCTCGTCGTGCCGTGGCTCCGATGGCACACGCCTGGGGAACGCTGACCCGGCCTGACCGTCGCTGCCGTCTGTCCGCATGTCCGGAGCTGACCCTCGCTCTGGGGTCTGTGCTGGGCACCGCTGCAGTCCAGGGACGCGGCTGACTGGGGGCACACGGAGGCTGTTCCCTGGGCGAAGTCCACCCCTCTCTTCCTCCTGATGGCGTTTTGGAATATTAGAACTTCCTGGTCTTATCTTTCCTGGATGTGGATTGTCTGCTTCGTGGTGTGAACGCACTGCCTCCCAGTCCCTGCCCTCAGCCCTGGGAATCGGAGACCAAGGGTTTGAGCCCTGTCTCTAAGGGGCTGGCTCCCTGGAGACACACAGACCCCCGCTCCCCTCCTCACTTCCTCGGCTGCCACCCCAGGGCGGCCCCTCCTGGGTGCGAGTTTCGTGCCCAGGCTTCCCTGAGGGGCTCGGTGTCCAGCATGTGGCCTGTTGTCACCGGCTCTTCGTGCCTTCCCGTTGTGGGGCCAGGACGCCACCCGGCACCTGGACCGTTCCTGGGAGTGGATCTGTCCCCTGCCATGTGCAGGTGACCCTTGAACGGCACGGGGTTGAACTTCGTGGGCCCGCTTACGCACCGGTTGTTTTCAGCACATTTGTTTCTCTTCTGATTTTCCCGACAATGTTTCCTTTCTCTGGTTTACGTTGTTGTAAGGACACAGCATTTGACGCACGTACAGACACACAGTCGCGCCTCGGTGCTGGTCCCTCGTGCATTCTGGAACTCGTGACGAGCGTTGAAGCCGACGAGGACTGAACGCTGGGGGGCTCCTGTAGACTGAAGTGTTGACACCTGTTTCTTCGAGGGGGAGGGGCGCCCAGTGCCGGAACATTCGTTCTCATCCAAAGGGTTTGGCGAGTTCTGAAGCCGACAAGGACCGCGGTGTGACTGACTGTGTGTGGCTGTCTGCGACGTTATCACGAGGCTTCCAGGCAGCGTTAGGCTATCAGCAGTTAAGGTTGGGGGAGGCAGAGGCTGGGCTGGGGTTCTTGACTGCACGGGGCTGGTCGGCGCCCCTATTGCTGTGCTGGGTAAGGGTCAGCTGCTCTACTGGCCCGAGCAGCCCGGAGGGGCATCGGCAGGGGCATCGGCAGGGGCGTCTAGCCTCCCGCACAGAAGCCAGTCCCACCCGAGGTCGGCCACCCAGGTGAGGCGGCAGCTCCTCCGTTCGTGCTGCAAGGGGAGGGTCCAGTCTAGGCTTCACGCCGGGGCTGCTTGTCGGAGCCACCGGTGGGAGCTGCTTTCGGGACCCGTACCTGGGCCAGGGCCCCCCGATTCCGATTGCGTTGCCCCAGGTTGGGACCCGGCCACTGTTCTTTGTGTGGTTAGGTTTCCTGGGTGACTTGGCTGCTCCCCTCAGTTAGAGGTGGAGAAACGGAGGTCCATGGGGGACAGGGACTTGCTTGTGGGGCCCTGGTGTCTGGCCCTTCCTCTTGACCCAGCAGTTTGTCTCTGTACTGTTCAGTAAGAGTGAAGTCTTTTCTTTTTTTTAACACTATTATTCTATTTTTTAAAAAATTTTATTTGTTTTTAGACAGAGAGGAAGGGAGGGAGAAAGAGAGGGAGAGAAACATCAATGTGTGGTTGCCTCTTGTGCGCCCCCTGCTGGGGACCTGCCCCACAACCCAGGCATGTGCCCCGACTGGGAACCGAACCAGCGACCCTTTGGTTCACAGGCTGGTGCTCAGTCCACGGAGCCACGCCAGCCGGGGCCCAAGTCTTTTCTGCTGAACACACAGTTGGTCTGTCCTGTGTGTTTGCCGCCTGCAGAGCAGAGGGTTTCACTGTTTCTGATGAGTTGGGAACGTCATCTGTCTGCAGGCAACCTGCTGAGAGTTGCTTTTGATTCGTGGAGCCTTTCATCCCGGCCTGCAAGCCCCGAGTTTGATGTTGATTTTCTCGTCTCCCTCTAACATGCGCGTCTGCAGGACGCCTGTCGTCGGAATCACTCGCGTCCCGTGTGTGTGTGTTTCAGTTGGTTAAGGCGTTCTGTGTTTGACAGCGTTTTCCCTGCTCTGTGGCTTTTGTGGTCGATGCTTTTAATCAGCGCCGACTCTCCGGACGAGGATCTAGCTCGCACCTCTCAGAGCGAACGGCCGGCCGCCGGTGTGTCTGGGCTCGGAGGCGCCCGGAGCTGCCGCGCAGATGCATCTGGTCCTGACCGAGCGAGACGTTAGTCCTCTGACGAGCCGCTCTTCCTGCCCGGAGCCCGCAGGGCCGCAGTCGTCAGGCCCCTGGAGCTCCGCGTCTCGGGTGTGATCGGGGCCTCCCCGGGGCAGGCTGGCTCATGGGTGCCACACTGCTTCCCGAGGAGCTCACCCCCAGGGGCCGAGACCCGCGCCTCGGTGCCAGGCGGCCACCCCAGCCCCTCGGCAGTGGGTGGGGAGGAGACACCTGTGCCTCCCTGTTCCAAACCACGCTGCCCCTCTCAGCACAGCATCCACCCCCGGTGGGGGGCTGCGGGGCGAGGCCCTGAGCCGGCCCTCACTGAAAATGCCATTCATCCAGGCCCCCTTGTGGGTGGTGTCACGGGCTCAGTGTGGCGGCCCGGAGAGGCGCAGACGGAGCCGAGGCTGCTGGGAGTTGACCCGTGCAGGTGCAGCGCAGGCCCCGGCCTGGGTCAGACGTGAGTCTCCCGTCCCTGCAGGTGATCAACATCGACGGGACGAAGAGGCGGACGCTCCTGGAGGACAAGCTGCCGCACATTTTTGGGTTCACGCTGCTGGGGGACTTCATCTACTGGACCGACTGGCAGCGTCGGAGCATCGAGCGTGTGCACAAGGTCAAGGCCAGCCGGGACGTCATCATCGACCAGCTGCCCGACCTGATGGGGCTCAAGGCCGTGAACGTGGCCAAGTTCATCGGTGAGTCTGGTCAGCCTCCAGCCATGGGTCGGCCCTGCCAACCGGTGTGATGAAGCGACAGGGCTGTGTCTGTCCCTCGGTCCACGGGCTGCCGGCTGAGGTGGCGGAAGTGTCCAGCTGGGGCGCCTCGAGCTGGGGGCGGGCAGGACAGGAGACGGCGATAGTGTCTGGTTGGGGACAGATGGGCTTGGGGGCTGCCTGCTGACCCGGGGTAGCCTGTGACTGTCCCTGCCGGCAGTAACTGTTGTAATAATGGCTCACGTTTGTTGGGTACCTGCTGTGTGCCTCAGTGCCCAAAGCGACCCTATATTGCTAATTACAGTACTGCCCCATTTACCAGTAAGGAGGAGGTGAGCCATGCATGGCCGGCCTTGACCTTCTTGCCAAGATCTGCAAACAGCTCACTTCACACAATTTTGTCTCTTTACGAAAAGGATTCCGAATGCGGGTCAGTAAGCTACACTGGATAGCATAGCGTCCAGGGGTGATGGGGCCAGCTGGCGGGACTGCGGGCTCCCTGGGGCAGGGGCTGTGACCCCAGCGGGGGCCCCAGGGCCTGGTACAGCGCCTGCACCTTAGACGTGCTCCGCAGACCTTTGCTAGAGGAATGAGTGAATGACCAGCGAGGACCCAGTAGCTACCTTCAAGTAGTTTACCGTCTGGTGGGTGAGACGCCCCTTAGCTGCACTACCAGACGGATGGCTGTAGCTGGGATGTCAGCGGAATGCCCGGCCTGTAGAATCCAAGGGAGGTCACCTGAGCTTGGCATGTAAGGGGCAGGTGGGGAGTGGGGTTTGCTGGCAGAAGGGACAGCGGAGCAGAGGCCTGGGCGGGGAGGCTGTGTGGGCGGAGCGGGGAGCGGCTGCTGCTTCTGCCTCTCTGGGATCGGCCTTCGGTCCCACCTGCAGGGATGGAACCAGCACGGCATCCTCCCAATTCACCCTCCCGTGTGGGCGATTGTTTGAAGAACAAACAGAACCCCAGAGATCAGAAAACAGACGCATCCATGGGGCGTGATTTAAAGTTGGGAAGTTAGGCCCATCCCCCCGTTCTCTCCTCTATCGCTGTATCTTCGTGTCTGTCGTTTCAGAATTTACTGAGAGATATGGGGGAAAGGGTGCTTTTTTTTAACTGAAGTATCAACGTGAAATTACAGCCAGTTGTTAGGGTGCCCCGGGAGGTGGGTGAGACTAACAGGCGGGCCACAGATCAATATACGTGCTGAGTAGCACCTGCTTTGATGAAGGAGCGGCGCCTTGGCCGTCCAGGCCGGCCCTGAGCTTTTGAGGTCGCCGAGAGTCGTCAGCGAACCAGAGGAGACGTCTGGCTGGGACCTCAGGCTCCAGTCCGGTCAGGCCAGTAGCCCCGGCCCGGTGAGGGACGGTTGTGCTGTCTGTCACTGCCTCGTGGTGTTACTGCTTCCCGCCCGGGCCGGAGCTCAGGCCGGGAGCTGGGCCTCCTGGCTCTTATTTCCTCTGAGCTGCTTCCCGACTTCCTGGTAACCATGTCCTTGTCTGCCTTTCTGTTTCCTCGACCGAAAAGCAGGGATGGGACTGGCTTCTACCCGCTGGGTCTCTGTGTGTCAGAGCCAGTTAACACCCGGGGACCCGCCGGGACCCTGTGTTACTGCCAGTCCAGTCCCAGCGAAGACCTGGGTCCCCTCACGTCCTCCCAGTGTCCCCCCCATCTGTGTCGGGCGAAAATAAAGGCGCGCCCGACGGGGGGCGAATCGCGTGCCCTGTGCTGAGCCGCTGACGCGCAGGCCCGTGTGCTGACTTCCAGGGACCAACCCGTGCGCGGACAGGAACGGGGGCTGCAGCCACCTGTGTTTCTTCACGCCCCACGCGACCAAGTGCGGCTGCCCCATCGGCCTGGAGCTGCTGAGCGACATGAAGACCTGCATCGTCCCCGAGGCCTTCCTGGTGTTCACCAGCAGGGCCACCATCCACAGGATCTCGCTCGAGACCAACAACAACGACGTGGCCATCCCGCTCACGGGCGTCAAGGAGGCCTCCGCGCTGGACTTCGACGTGTCCAACAACCACATCTACTGGACGGACGTCAGCCTGAAGGTGCGGTGCCCGGTGCGCTCCACGTCCTGAGCGTCACTTCCTGTGAGCTCCTGGCCCGCAGTGGGGCCGCCGCAGAGGCCTTTACATTTTAAGATTTTATCTATTTTTTAGAGAGAGGGGAAGGGAGCGAGACGGAGAGAAACATTGACTGGTTGCCTCTTGCATGCTCCTACTGGGGACCTGGCCTGCAACCCAGGCACGTGCCCTGACTGGGAATCGAACTGGCAACTTTTTGGTTCACAGGCCAGCACTCAATCCACTGAACTACACCAGCCAGGGCAAATTTTTAAAAATATTTATTGTAATTCAACTGAAGCCAATAAAATATCAGTGAACCTGTTTTCATAAACAAGCACGAGTGATCAGGGCAGGCAGATCCAGGAGACCCACACATGGGCTGCGCTGGCCGACCTTGCGTCCATGGAATGATGGTGACGCCGTCCTTCCACCCACACCGCCCACGCGCCCGCTCCTCCTTAGCAAACTCTGTCTTCGCTTGTGCTGCAAATACAAGCATCCGGGGTAACTGCAGGGAAAGCAGGGTTTGGCAAGCCGGTCTGTGGGCCGGCCTCCTACCTTTGTAAATAAAGCTTTATTGGAACACGGTGAAGCCCACCTGTTTACAGATGGTCCACACCAGCTTCTGTGCCACTGGGTTGAATTGTGAGAGATCCACGTGCCCCGTGAAGCCTAGCAGGGGTCCTGCATGCCCCTTTAGGGAAAGTCTGCTGAACCCTATTCTGAAGTACAGTATTGAACAACTAAAAGAGTTTAATCATCTATCTTTTGTTTTTCATTGTAATTTATTTACTTATTTTTAGAGGGAGAGGAAGCGAGGGAGAGAGAGAGGGGGAGAAACAGCGGTTGGTTGCCTCTCACACAGCCCCAACCAGAGACCTAGCCCGCAATCCACACGTTCCCTGACTGGGGATCGAACCGGCAGCCTTTTGGTTTGCAGGCTGGTGCTCAGTCGCTGAGCCACCGCAGCCAGGGCCAACAGAATGCTTCAAGTGTGTGAAAGGCTGCACCGCACGGATAGTCCCTGTTGTGCTTAACGGTTGCCTTGCTTTAAGTGTTCTCTGGTCGTTTCCACTTCCCCCAGCTCCGAACGACCACGGCAGTGTGGTATCTGCGTGTCAGGCCCCTTCTGTATTTCCGGTCGTCCCCCATCTTTTGTGTTTTTGTCCGTGCCTTTGGAGACGATTTCAGGAGGGAGAGTGTGCACATAAGCATAGCCAAATGTTTTTTCGCAAATGTTTCTATTTTGCTGCACTTGAAGAGTTCGTCCCCAAACTCTCGTGTTGCTGGTCTGATGCCCGACTCGGTGAGTAGCTGCCCCAGCTGGCGGAGCGGCTCTCGGGTGGATGTCGGGCCCCTAACGTGCGTCCTCTGCCCCCGCCCGCCCCCAGACCATCAGCCGCGCCTTCCTGAACGGGAGCTCGGTGGAGCACGTGATCGAGTTTGGCCTCGACTACCCCGAAGGCATGGCCGTCGACTGGATGGGCAAGAACCTCTACTGGGCCGACACTGGGACCAACAGGATCGAGGTGGCCCGGCTGGACGGGCAGTTCCGGCAGGTCCTCGTGTGGAGGGACTTGGACAACCCGAGGTCGCTGGCCCTGGACCCCACCAAGGGGTAAGGCCCTCTTGGTCTAGCACCCATGTCCCTGTGCCCCTGCCACCTCTCTGCGTCAGTCAGCACGGGGATGGCCTGGGATGGAGATGGTGGCTGCCCAGCTGGCTCTCTGATGAGAACAGTACTGGCCGCCTCTAGTTCAGAGGTGGCCAGGACCGGCCGGACCCTGGGAGGCCACTAGTTCATGGGGGGGGCGGGCGGGGACGGAAACCAGAGCAGGAGGAAGGAGCGGCAGCTGGTGGTGCCTTGGGCACTGTGCTGGGCACACTTACGTGGGCTGTCTCAGTGCAGTGTCCAGGGGGCCTTTGAGGGGTGGCCGTTTTTGTCCCTGATTGCACTGAGGCTCAGAAGCCCAGTGCCTTACCCAAGGTCACAGAGCCAGTTAGAGCAGGGCTGGGCCAAGAGGTCCTGTCCTCCTTCTCGTGCCCCATGTCCCTGGACCCCACCACATCTCAGAGCTGGCTGTGGGCTCCTTGGATCCCAGGCTTCGTGGAGGCCCCGTAGCCGAGGGCTAACACCTGTGCGTTTATCTCTCGGAGGCCTGGGCTCTGCCCCCGGGCACTGGGGCCCACGGGGCAGGGGGGCATGTCCCTCTGCCACTGAGTTTCCTTTTCTGAGCAGCCAGCACGGTGCTCCTCCCATAAAGCGTCAGCAATGTGCAGGGAGCCCCTCAAACCCCGCCTGGTGTGTGCTCTGTTGGGGACGGTCCAGGAGGCAGACCCGAGAGGTCCTGGTCTCAGTGAACCGGCAAGGCAGGCCCGCCGGAGTCTGGAATGAGGCTGACTCCTTTCCTGGAGCGTGGGGAGGCTGTTGGAAGCCTGGCCCTGCAGCGCCTGCCGCCTCAGGGCCCTCTTTCCCACTCTGGGTGAAGGCACCTCACGTCCTGCCTTGCCCACGCTCGTCCTGGTTCCCCTGCCCGCCGGCATCCTGTCCGGCTCAGCGAGTGTTTGTCCCTGACAGAGGCACCCAGCCGGGTGGCCACCTGGTCGGTGCACCCGTGTGTGTCTGTAAATGGGGCAACCACACCTCCCCGGCAGGTGAGCTACTGCAGGAGGAATTCAGAGACCAGGAGGCAGCCCCCGGAGGGATGGCGCGGATGCGGCCTTCCCCGGGAGGCGGAGGGCCCGGCTCAGTAGACGGTGGCGGTCGCGCTCCCTGCTGCCGGCTGCCTTGCCGTGAGGGGGCCGCCCCTGAGCCCACCCGGCCTTTCGCCCCGCCTCTTCCAGCTACATCTACTGGACCGAGTGGGGCGGCAAGCCAAGGATCGTGCGGGCCTTCATGGACGGGACCAACTGCATGACGCTGGTGGACAAGGTGGGCCGGGCCAACGACCTCACCATCGACTACGCTGACCAGCGCCTCTACTGGACCGACCTGGACACCAACATGATCGAGTCGTCCAACATGCTGGGTGAGGGTCCTGCAGGGCGGGGTGGCCTTGGTCTGGAGCGCGGCCCGCCTCTCAGTGCCCACTGCCTTGCGCCCTCTCGAGGGTCGTCCCTCTCTGCGCTGCACCCCAGGCGTGTGGGCTGAGGCCCTGGTGACCGCCGGGTCCGGTGCTGGCACTGGCTTCCGGCTCAGCCCTGAGCTAGGGCTCCGATTTGGCCAAACATCTGGCAGCACAGGTTATCACGGACACGGAGCCCGGGCCGAGGAGGTCACAGGGCTTGCCCGAGGTCGCAGAGCGCCGCTTGGGCCCCAGGGCCACACGCTTGTCTCCCCCAGTGATAAAATGATCAACTTGGAAAATTCCTGGAAACACAGAAAACTGAGCAAAGTTAGAGCCATCCATAATTTCACCACCCACTGATAACCAGTATTTATGTTGTTGTTTCTTTTCAGTTTCAATGGTTTTTTTTTAGTTTCAATGTTTTTAATTCATTTTAAGTGATATTCTTAATTGTTACAAACCTTTTTACTTTTTAGAAATAATTTTTAAAACATCGCTCCAACTCACGCCACACATAATTTTCAGTCTCCTTTCTTACCTCCCGTGTGTGGCCACCGAGTTCTCACGTCACTAACATGTTTCATCGGCCGTGAAATAGAACATACGTGAAGAAGCATTCACACAGCACATAGTTTTCAGACAAGGGAGACCTGGAGAGTCACACCAGGATGAGGGACGGCACATGCCGGGTCCCCCAGGCCCTGGACGCGTTCTCCCCCTCCCCCGGGACTCAGCCCCGCAGGCACCCTTCCCGCTGCGCCCCGCGGTCCCCGGCACCGCAGCCCAGCGCCAGCGCCGTGCTGGGCGCGCAGTGGGAACGCTTTAGCGCGCCCTCGTTGGCTGCCGCTCACGAGTCCTCTGCTGCCGGTGGGTGGGGAGCCCGCTGCCCCGACCGCCGTCTCCGTGTGCTAGGTCTGCTGTTCCAGAACGTTCTGTCCACGTGGCCACACATCACGTGCTCTGCGCTCTCTGCCCTCCTCCGGTCTCCTGATTGTGAGACTCAGCCCATGTTGTGGTTGCTCGTTTTTATCGCAACGTCATTTCCCTTATATGAAGAGCCGCCGTCTTTTTGTCCGTCCTGTGGTCGATGGACGTTTGGGCCGCGTCACAGCCGGGTCTGTGTTGCCTAGGTGCGCACTGCGAGCGTTTCTCCCGTGCCTGCGTGCGTGTGTGTGTGTGTGCGGGGCTGTGCAGCTGCCCGGCCCTGGGGCCGGGGCACGTCAGCGTCAGCCGATCCTGCTCGTTTTCCAGCGTGGTTGAGCGTTCCGGCCCGGCGCAGGCTGCCAGGCTGCAGGGCGCCCGGTGCGCTGGCCGGGCTGTGCCGTGGCTGACGCCCCACCCGTGTCCCCGCGCAGGTCAGGAGCGGGTCGTGATTGCCGACGACCTCCCGCACCCCTTCGGCCTCACGCAGTACAGCGAGTACATCTACTGGACGGACTGGAACCTGCACAGCATCGAGCGGGCCGACAAGACCAGCGGCCGAAACCGCACCCTCATCCAGGGCCACCTGGACTTCGTCATGGACATCCTGGTGTTCCACTCCTCCCGGCAGGACGGCCTCAACGACTGCGTGCACAGCAACGGGCAGTGCGGGCAGCTGTGCCTCGCCGTGCCCGGCGGCCACCGCTGCGGCTGCGCCTCGCACTACAGCCTGGACCCCAGCAGCCGCAACTGCAGCCGTGAGTGCCCACTCCACCCGCTCTGCACCCCGAGTGCTCCGCACCCCGAGTCAGACCAGGCCGGCCCCGGGGCTGTGACGCTCTGGGTGCCTGGGCACTCGTGGACCGTGGGCGTGTTTTCACGGCACACGCTGCCCAATGCCTCCCAGAGGCCTGGGCTGGGTGCAGGCCCTGCTGCCTCACCCTGCCACGGTGCATGGGCCAAGCCCCCAGCTGCCACGTTCCGTGGGGGCATCTTTGCCCGTGGAAACCAGTCGGGGGTGGCAAGCAGTCACACAGAGAGGCGGGCCTCATTCTGAGTACTTTTTAAAAAAATTTATAGGTTTTATTTATTTACTTTTAGAGAGGGAGAAGGGAGTAAGAGAGGGAGAGAAGCATGTGAGAGATACATGGATCGGTTGCCTCTTACATGCTCCCAGCAGGGGACCTGGCCCGCGACCCGGGCATGTGCCCTGACTGGGAATCGAACCGGCGACCCTTTGGTTCACAAGCCAGTGCTCAGTCCACTGAGCCACACCAGCCAGGGCCAAGCACTTTCTACAGCACTTGTTTAATCCTCAGGCCCTCAGGGTGGGAGCAATCATTGTCCCCATTTCCCAGAGACATGTGATGACCCGTGCAATGTCACAGAGATGCCAGGGTTTGGGTTCGAGGCCAGGCAGGTTGGCTCCAGAGCCCCTGCTCCTGACCCGGTGCCGCGTGGCCCCCTGTGCCTGTGTGCAGTCCTCACACGGACCCCTTGAGTTACGTAGGCCTTTTAAAAAGCGCTCGTTTCGGTGATCAGAAAGCGAGGCTCAGAGAGCCCAGGAGTGACCTTCCCGTGGGCCACAGGGAGAACAGGCATGTCCCCTTGGCAGGCTTTCCCCCTGGGACACCAGCAGCCTCTGCTCAGCCTGTGTGACCATTCATAAAGCCCCGTGTCCCCCGGGGCCTTGTCCGAGGCTCCCATAGCCCTGGATGTGAGGAGCGCTGGCCTTCCTTATCCCGGTTGCACAGACAATGGGCCTGAGGCTTTGAGGCATTAAGGGCTTGCTAGGGGCCCCGAGCTGGTGCCTGATGGGCCTGGGGCCACAGCCTAGGCCTCCCCACTCTTGGGCTCCCTATGGACTAACCATCTCTTTCCCCTGGGGGACATAACCTTGAAGGGTCACGCAGAGGTGCAGGTAACCCACCACCTGGAGGGCGTGCCTGTGTCCGGTGCCCATAGCCACAGACTCGGGGCGATCACTTTACCTCGCTGACAGCGGCTGCCACTGGCGGCCTCCTCCACATCCTGAGAGGCGTGGCTTCTGCGTCCCGGCGGCTTTGCTCACTGACACCCCGAGGAGCGTCCCTTCCCGGTGTCCCTGCTCACTCCATGTTGTCCTCAGCAGTCCCCTCGAGCATATGGAGACGCAGGGCAAATCACACATCCTCCAAAGTGTGACGCACTCTTGCAGTGGGAGTCTGGTGCTCACTGTCTGCCTTCCTCCATCGCAAGTCTTGGTAGCTTAAAGATGAATGCATGTCTGTTTTTAAAATGACACGAGCTCATAAAATACTGCAGCCGAGATTCGTGTAACATGGAGAGGAAGATTCCCTGCAGGCCACCCCCAGGAAATAGGTCTCTGTCCTGGGGCCTTTTTCCCACGTGCACTGGGGGGTGCGTATGCAGGTCCGCCCTCGGTGATGCAGCGCAGCGCCGTCCTCCCTGCGGCCCCCTCTCCAGCTCCCGGGAGCTGACCTGCCACACCCCCATCTGTTTGCCTCACCCTAGCGCCCAGCACCTTCCTGCTGTTCAGCCAGAAAAGTGCCATCAGCCGGATGATCCCGGACGACCAGCACAGCCCGGACCTCATCCTGCCCCTGCACGGGCTGAGGAACGTCAAGGCCATTGACTACGACCCACTGGACAAGTTCATCTACTGGGTGGATGGACGCCAGAACATCAAGCGAGCCAGAGATGATGGGACCCAGGTAGGTGTGCCGGTTGGGGTTACGGGGACGCTTCCGCCAGAAGCTCTCCCTGGCAGTCTTCAGGCTCCGCCCACTTTTCCTAGCCACCCCCCCATGGGCGGGGGGCACTGCCCGCAGAGCGCAGTGTTGGGTGAACAATGAATTGGGCTCCGATGACGCCTTTACTGGGTGTAACCCTGAGCAGCATTGAAACCCTTAGACTGAGATGTGTAGAAACCGGATTTTATAGTTTTTGAAGTAGTTGGTGGTGGGTGGGCAGGGGGTGTCAAACCTCGTGGGGTTTTTCTCTTCTTTCCACAGTGTTTTCTGCAGGGTAGTTGGTATTGCTTATTCTGGATTTGTTCCTATTTCATAGGAGTTGTATAGTTAGTTCTGCTCTAATGCAGTAGACGCATTCTAGAAATCTCTACGCTCTGCAAAGTCACACAGCACAAACCTCAGGGCTTGTAGGGGAGAGGGGCTGGGGCCCGTTCCTCAGAACGCCATCACTGACGCACTAGAAAGAAGGTGGGAACTGGATACGGGGGCGCGGTTTCGCACGTGTTAAACGGCTCAGGACGGGAATGCCCAGTGGAGAGGGTGCTTTCCCTGAGGAGACCTGAACTGGGCGGAGGGCTGGGCTGTCGGTCGCTGCCTGTGGGCTTTTGTGAAAGTGGGGAGTGGATGTGGGGGCCCACAGGGAGACCGAGGGTGTTGGGGGGGTGTGTGTTTTCCTGCTCGGCTGGGCCCTGGGTGCACTCACCTGGCGCTTCTCACAGGAGCAAATGCGAAATCCACGTCCTGCTCAAATGGTCCGAGGCGCATCGCTGCCTGGGAGCACATTGGAGTTTTCAAAACGCACGTTCTCGCAGGACCGCCTGCTTCCTGTGGTCCAGGAGGGGCGTTCTCGCTGCAGCCTCGGGGCTCGCCCCGCCCGGGGTCTCCTTGTGACAGGGAACTGTCACCGCCGTCCCAGCCGTCCCATCGGTGTTCTTGGCTCGTCCTGCTGGTCTCCAAAGCCCCCTTTTACCAAAGCTGCAGGACTGGAGGCCTCTTTCAGAGTCCAGTGGTCCATGGAGGGGCCGTGTCCTCCTGGGGATCTTCCGATGCTGTTGGAATAGCGATGGGGAGAAATTCTCCGTGGTGGAGAATTCCAGACGATTTTGGAGTCTGTGAGGTGGATTTTGCTGTCTGGATGGACTGGGGCCCCCTGAGGGGTGTGTGCCGTGGTCTCTGTGGGTGCAGAGCCTGGTGGAAATGGCACTCTTTCATCCTGCAAGGCGGCAGGTGACAGCCACTGCGGGTCCTTTGGAGAATGGGGAAGTGCTAATTGGTGGACCGGTCCCTGCTGAGAAAGTTGCCGGGTGCAAATTGCCTTAGAGCCTCACCCGAGTTCTTTCATGGTGTCTGGGCCCAAGCGGGGTGGACTTTGAAGAAGAAGCCCTCTCAGGAGCCGCTTGGGGGCTTTCACTTAATTTGGGAGCATGGTTCCCTGCTGGTCTCTTGCTAAGCCCCACCTCTGTGGGCTCTGGCTTTGAATCTTCTGTGGGGGGCACCCTGCCCAGCCCCCAAGGATGATGTTTTAAATGACTCTCTGCTTGTCTAGGTTTCCTTTCGTCTTCGTTTTAAGCTTCTCGTGGTGGCATTCACCCATAACAGAACAGTCACTAGTTTTTAAGTGCTCCGTTTGGCGACGTTGAGTATGTTTGTGTTGCTGTGTAGCCCCGACTGCCTCGGTCTCCGAACCGCTCATCTTCCCAGACTGAAACTCTGCCCCCGTCACACACGTAGCTCCCCCCACTCGCGCCTGCCCCGGGCACCCGCTATTCTACTTCCTCCGTCTCTACTTCCTCCATCTGTGAATTGGACTGTTCTCAGAGCTTCACGTAGGTGGAATCAGACACTTATGAAACCGCGTGTCTTTGTGTGTCTTGCTTATTTCACTGAGCATGATGTCCTTGGGGCTCATCTCTGCTGCAGCGGCGGTCAGAGTGTCCCTCCTCCTCAGGTCCGCAGCATGGACGGACCACGACTGGCTTCTCCGTTCCCCTGTCAGTGGACGCTTGGGCCGGTCCGCCTGCCGGGAACGTAATGCGTGTCTAGGTAGCGCTTTGTATTGGCGAGAAGGAGGGCGTCGGTGTTGGGGTTGAATAAAATT